>CALNXA010000019.1:0-57269 GCA_941860345.1 Chrysodeixis includens
ACTCTGTCACAATGTTATTAATTACGAAACTGCTGGACCGATTCTCTTGAAAATTTCAGTAGGTCCGAGAATCGGCTTCTCTCTATTTTTCATACCTATTTTTGTTTTTCTTTTTCGATTACGAAGTCGCGGGCAACAGCTAGTATGTACCTATTAAACTCTTATTTAAATATAATGGCATACTTATATTTTCATTCAATGCATTCGACTGTGATTCATCGCTTATGTAGTATTAGTGATGTGCGACGTTCGTACGGTGTTAAATACGGATACTTTTCGCCATAGCGTATGTGAATGTTACCATTATTGTTATAATATTGACGATACTCTCACTTAAGAAACGGTCTTGTATATATTTGACACGAATCATATTGTGGCCCTGAAAAGGGCCTTTTGTTTGGTCGGTGCAACGAGCCGAGCGTAGGTAGAGCAGCGCGCATCGATCGACATGTCACATAATTACACACACACAATATTATGTATCATTATGAACACTATCGATATACGCGTGCACTACCGCATAGCACACCCGTGTAGGAACAAGCGTGCAGGCGGCGCTTGCTCGCAGTTCAATGGCAAACTGCGGGCTCGCTTAGGCTTTCTTCTCCGGTCTTCTTCGGCAGTAGCACGGCCTGGATGTTGGGCAGCACACCACCTTGGGGCGATGGTAACACCGGAGAGCAGCTTGTTCAACTCTTCGTCGTTACGGATGGGCCAATTGAAGATGACGCGGGATGATCCTGGTCTTCTTGTTGTCCCTGGCGGCGTTACCGGCCAACTCGAGGACCTCAGCGGCGAGGTATTCCATGACGGCGGGCCAGGTATTACAGGGGCGCCGGCACCGACACGCTCTGCGTAGTTTCCATTGCGGAGCAGCCTATGAATACGTCCGACGGGGAACTGGGAGACCAGCACGGTTGGAGCGGGACTTTGCCTTTCCCTTGACTTTTCCGCCTTTACCGCGACCAGACATGATACTTTGCTATTATTCGCTCACACAACAACAAATAATTCAACAACGCGTGCGCGGCCGTTGAACGGTCAAGTGAAGAATGTACTCTAGTTGAAACGCTTTCGCTCATATATATAGGTTGCGGCGCGGCTACGTCACTGGTAGGGGTACTGCGCTAACTGAACGATTCCGTCCAATCGCGCGTGCGCGAGTGTCGTTCCGACTCGTCCCGTCTCTTTCGGTCGCTCGCTCGTAGCGTGTTTTCGAATCTTGTTTCGTTGTTGTTGTAATTTCACCAAAAAGTATAGGTTTTGTCTTGTTATTGAGTATTTCAATCTATTTTTCAGGAGGGGGCTGCGGGGCGGGGTGGTGAATGAAGGTAAAGGGGGGGGGGGGGGTGCCGCGAACATCCACAATAACAAAAAACCGTCGTGTAAAAAAGACGCCAGCAATGTCGAGGTTCGAAAAATGCCTGAAGGGCAACCCGCAACCCCGCCGAGGTCCAAAAATAAAAGGAGGTATCAAACGTCAGCTTCCCGGCGAATGGCGAAAAAAAAAAAAAAAAAAAAAAAAAAAAAACCTCAGCTCGGACTATTTCCACGCGGGGGTGAAGGCGGGGGGGGGGGGGGAAGCCCAAAAATTACCTCTCAAAATTTTTTTTCCGCCAGCTATGTCGGCTTCTGCGACACAACTCCGACTTCCGACAATGACTTTCAACCTTACATAATCTCTTCTTGCTAAATTACCGAACGCACATACGTCTTACTTATATACTACTGACCACTGCCTGTACATACACAATTGCACATACCTAATTCACATGTACGTTCTGCCATACTTACGATACGAATACTAATATTTCTACTATCTCGACGCCGTAACTGTAACCCATACACACCTACTTACTTCATCATACTTACTTACTACATACAACATATTATACAATTATAATTATTCAGACAAGTCAGCCACCAACATAGAGAAACAGTAACTCGACTTAGTTACCGTGAAACTTTTGTTAGCCCTGAAAAGGGCTTTTTTGCTTGGTTTGCCATACGATACGACCGAAAGACAACCGATATACGAGAGCGCGATAGCGTGCTTGTACGAGACGAGTGCGAAAAGAGCGTTGCGCACAAAAGAACAACACAGCTGTGTCGTCTCTCAGAACACCGCTCTCTCTATCACACACTCACACTCGACGAGAAGCCACGTAGGACACGCGAGTCGCTGATTCGAGCGACGCTCGACGCTTACTTCTTAGCGGCTGAAGCTTTCTTCGCGGCGGGTTTCGATTTCGGTGTAGCTGCGGCCTTCTTAGGTTTAGGCGCCTTCGGCTTCTTGGTCGGGGGCTTGGCGGTCTTCTTAGCCTTGGGTGCGGCGCCTCCCTTCGCCTTGGCGGGGGCGGCGGCCTTCTTGGCGGCTGCCGCGGCCTTCTTCTCCTTAGCACTAGCCGCGGCGGACGCCTTAGACTTCGAGGGCGAACCCGAGGCGGCCGAGGCGCTAGCAGCGGCGGCTGCGGCCTTCTTGGTCTTGGCCCCCGCCTGCGATGCGGTAGCCTTCTTAGCCTTCGACGCTGCCGTCGCGGCGGCGGCGGCTCCCTTGCCGCCGCTGCCCCCCTTTCCACCGGCACCGGCGCTCGCGGGTTTCTTCGAAGCGGCGGATTTAGACTCGAGTTTGAACGAACCCGAAGCTCCCTTGCCCTTTGTCTGTATCAAGGCACCGGATTCGACGGCGCTCTTCGAGGTACTTCTTGATGAACGGAGCCAATTTCTCAGCGTCGACCTTGTACTGTGCGGCGATGTATTTCTTGATAGCCTGCACGAGGAACCGCTGCGCTCCTTCATCTCCTTGATAGCGCTGTTCACCATTTCGGATGTTTTAGGATGAGTAGGCTTCGCTTTAGGCTTCTTCGCACCGGCGCCGCCCGCCTGTCTCGCTTGCTTCTTCGCCGTCGTAGCGGGAGCCGGAGCCTCGGTAGCTACTGCTGTGTCTGCCATTATATCGTATTTTACTTGTTGTCTTGTTTGTTTGTTGTTATTAACGAACGAACGAACGTACGTACGTGACACGTAGAGTAAAAAAGTAGAGAGACTTAGATGTCGCCACTTTACTCCGTAGTCGAATAGCGTCGTTCAGGTACGACGAAACTTTACCGTAACGAGCGCCGCGGTCTCGCGCGACGATTTCTCGTATGAACGCTTGAAACTTTTCACTAACACGTATCTAATAAAATAATTTTTATTTAGGTAAACATGAGAAATCAATATATATTCGGGTTTAATATGATAGTACATGAAGTTGACTATCTATACGGGTCGTCGGTAATATCGAGAACGCAGTTTAGTATCGGGTGCGTCGATTTAAATCGGCGAGCGCGTACTCCCGGTACCTCGGGTGTCTATCAAAATGCATTTTTATCATATTAAGCATAAAGTTATCACGTTACGAGGTCGACGCATCAACGACGAAGATATCGAAGATTTAAAAACGACAGGATTTCGTCGATATCGGATAGTTGGAGTCGATAATTATCGACCTAAAAGTGGACCGTCGTAAAACACCAAACGCAGCGCGGTGCGCGAGTCGAGCTCGGTCGTCTCGTAGTCGAGGAGAGAAGCTTAAGGACGGAGGAATCGTATCGGAATACACAGGGACTGACTGACGAGTAAAGTGCAGTGTGTGCGTGTGATAATATTTTCAAAATAACAACACAAATATGAAATTAAGAAAATAAACAATAATAATCCTGGAGGGCTGCGTGATCGTGAAATCTCGCGATCGCCGGCGCGTTTCGCTTCGGTCGAATATTTATGTGCGTGTGCACTAGTACTCTGTAGTACAAGTGGCTTATAATTTTTGTAAACTATTTCGTTACCTATTATAGAACAATATCTAGATATATTCATAAACTCTCATCAATAGTTAAATATACCTCGTGTGTGTGTGTGTGTGTGTGTACACTTAATGGAAACGTATGCAAGTACAGATGTACCTAGATATCGCTTTTTTTTTTTTTCTCTCTCCCTAATAACACATTACACAGTGTCGTCATCTAAGATATTCCCATCATTTAATATAATATATGTTGTATACGAGCGATGATAGCGAATAGGATGACTTGATAAAGTCACTGTGGACAACTAAAGAGAGTCCTTGAGATTGTAAGTTTCAGATTCTTATAACCTTAAATCTCATCAACATCGTGGAACGAACTACTAAACGAATTTATTAGGTGTATGTACCTATATGTAACTTCGGTTTCATTATTAATTGATAGACAAATCTATCAGTGTGTGTGTGTGTTTGTTTGTTGACGTATCCTCACGAGAAACATTTTAAAAAAATACGAATCATATGCGGCCCTGAAAAGGGCCTTTTTGTTTGAGCGTGTCAGCATCTATATCATGGGAGTATAGAATACGGACAGCACTCTCGTCGTAGCTAGTAGAGAGGTAGAAGTGGTGAGAATCAGCGGTAGGCGGCGGCGGTGGCGACGTAGCAGGTCCGTGAGAATAGATGTGAAATGATGCACATATACGAATCACACGCACGCGCACATTAGAGACGCTATCACCCTCCTCCTCCCGGCTGATATCACACGCACGACATACGCAAACACTAGCCGCGACGCGTTGTCGTTTAACCGCCGAAACCGTAGAGGGTGCGGCCCTGACGTTTCAGAGCGTACACGACGTCCATGGCGGTGACGGTCTTCCTCTTCGCGTGCTCGGTGTAGGTGACGGCGTCACGGATCACGTTCTCGAGGAACACCTTCAAAACACCACGGGTCTCCTCGTAGATAAGACCGGAGATACGTTTCACACCGCCTCTGCGCGCCAAACGACGGATAGCGGGCTTCGTGATACCCTGGATGTTATCACGAAGTACTTTCCTGTGACGCTTAGCTCCTCCTTTTCCCAGACCCTTTCCTCCCTTACCGCGACCGGTCATCTTGTTAGTGGTAGTAGTAGTTTTTGTTGAACGAACGAAACGCACACGATCAACGCCGCTTCAGCGCCGACGACAGACTGTTTAAGAGCGAGCAACACCGCCGCCTTTTTATATCCTGCGCACGGGTCGCATCGAGACGGCGGCGCGGGGGAGAGCGGGCGGGGGGGGGGGGGGACGACGAAAAGCGACTACAGCGCCACCAACGTCGACGTATGCTTGCTTTTTCCACGATTTTATGAAGTAGATATCTACATTATAAAATGTTTATACTAAAAAATATAATAATAATGTAATTATTTATGTAGTAGGTACATACCGTTTTTCGTTGTTAAAATTGCAATAGTATTTTTACGTCTTTATTATAAAATTATGAACGGAGTACCTGATTAAATTATTATTTCAAACTCTTGCACATACACAATCAATATGTAAATGCAATATACCGATCACTTATTAAGTCGGTACTATATATAAATTATATAAGTAGTGCGCGTACATAAGCATTGTAATATTATATTCATATCATAATCGACATGTAAACGAGAGTGTTGAGGACACGAGTCTACATACATTATAAAAGAGAGAGAGATTGACGTATCTCGACAAAAGAAACATATTATTTTTATATAATATATGATACATATGTGGCCCTGAAAAGGGCCTTTTTTGTGTTTTTGTTGTTACAAACGACGACGAACAACTTAAGCACGCAGCGGTAGCCCGTGAGAGATTGCATGTCCCCCCGCGCAGACGCGAGCCGTGCCGTGTTGCCGGTGCCGGTGAGAACACGAAACGCGAATACGCTTTTTAAGCGCGTTCGCCTCTGATCCTGCGCGCCAACTGTATGTCCTTAGGCATAATGGTGACGCGTTTCGCGTGAATGGCGCACAGGTTGGTGTCTTCGAAGAGACCGACGAGGTACGCCTCGCTGGCTTCCTGGAGCGCCATGACGGCGGAGCTCTGGAACCTAAGATCGGTCTTGAAGTCTTGAGCGATCTCACGCACTAAACGTTGGAAAGGGCAGCTTGCGGATCAACAGTTCGGTACTCTTCTGGTAACGACGAATCTCACGAAGGGCGACGGTACCGGGCCTGTAACGATGAGGCTTCTTGACACCACCGGTCGCCGGTGCGCTTTTGCGCGCCGCCTTGGTGGCGAGCTGTTTCCTCGGTGCCTTACCACCGGTGGATTTACGAGCGGTCTGCTTTGTACGGGCCATATTGTTGCGTTATTAGTAGTTAACGCGCACGCGCTCACACAGATTTAAACGAACGAGAATATTCACACGTCCGCACGCTACGAACGAACGGTTGAGAATAAAAACCCCGCGCGATTTCCCTCCGTTTTATACGGATCGCGACGCGGCGTAGACCGCGCTCACTAGCGCCCTCTGCCGCTGTTTTCTTTCGAACGTAACTTTTTATTTTTCTCGACGAAACATTAAGCTCATCGCAGGTTGCTGGCTGGTTAAATTTTTGCCTCGAATATCCAGTAAATAAATCTTTTGGTATTAAATACCCATGTATTTATTATTTAATACTAGATCTAAGGAAGGACCGACAAATCATTTGTCGCGATTCGTGTTTTGTTTTTATCCATATGACATGACGCCTGCCCAGTACGAAAATCTTTTGTTATTTATGCCTAGGTATATACAAATTAATTATGGTGCAGGTCTTATTTATCATCATACTACAATATACGATAAGAAAGCGCGCGTTATTCATTCAAGTATTTCTGGCAAAGGGATAGAGTATTCCATTGTAAATATTGCGCGTTATTAGTTACCTAGCAATAGTATGTATTAATATGATTAAATAATACCTACATTTATTATAATCATTGTTGTTGTTGTTGTGAATAGTGTATGTACGATGAGAGTTAGACGTCAAACGAGAGAAACGTGAATATATATATTTCACATGAATAAATTTGTGGCCCTGAAAAGGGCCTTTTGTTTGTTCTTAACGTTCGCACCCCGCCGCTCTTGTCGGTTTGTCTGCCGTCGACCTGCGTGTACGCGAGCGTCCAGATAATATCGTTACATCATCATCATAATATTATACATGATGTGCAGTATGATGCGGCACGTATACACGCACGCAACACACACACACACATAGGAATATCACTCGTGAATCACAAACGCGCACACACATCAGGCGAGACATAGCAGCAGCGACGACGACGGACGATAATGATGACCACCGCGCTCCTCACTTGGAGCTGGTGTACTTCGTGACGGCCTTGGTGCCTTCACTGACGGCGTGCTTGGCGAGCTCGCCGGGGAGCAGGAGACGCACCGAAGTCTGGACCTCCCTCGAGGTGATGGTCGATCTCTTGTTGTAGTGAGCGAGACGGGACGCCTCGGCGGCGATACGTTCGAAGATGTCGTTCACGAAAGAGTTCATGATCGACATAGCTTTACTGGAGATACCGGTGTCGGGGTGGACCTGCTTGAGGACCTTGTAGATGTAGATGGCGTAGCTCTCCTTCCTCTTGTGCTTCTTCTTCTTCTTATCGGTCTTCGAGATGTTCTTCTGGGCCTTGCCAGATTTCTTGGCGGCCTTACCGCTAGTCTTGGGCGGCATACTTGTTATTAAACGTAGTAGTAGATATTAAAAATCACTTAACAAACACACACAGAACGAGCACGAGCACGTTCCGAGCGTAGCGCTGATGAGTGAGTGTCCCGTCGCAAACTAGCAAACACCTTATTTATGGGCGACGTTTTGATAACGTTGCGGCGGAGGTACCCCGTCCGATCGACGCTATCGACCAATCACAGCGCAGCCGGTCTCGCTCGGCGGGGCTGAGGGAGGGGAGGGGAGGGTTCGACGTGCTGCGAGGAGAGCGCTGAGGGAGCGGGGTGAGGATTTTTGTTTTTGGATATTTACTCGCTAGATTGAGAATAATAAAAAAAAAAATAATATTAAGAAAAAAAAAAAAGAAAGTAATATGATCTACAAGTAGGTACTAACCTGCCTGCACTATATATTCATAATTTTATCTAATAATACTACTATGGTTGAATGTGTATTGAATTTTTTAATAATTCATCTCAACAGGCGACGTAATGAACTCTCATGCTCTGTTAAGAACTATTTAATATATAAAATTATACTCTGTCACAATGTTATTAATTACGAAACTGCTGGACCGATTCTCTTGAAAAATTTCAGTAGGTCCGAGAATCGGCTTCTCTCTATTTTTCATACCTATTTTTGTTTTTCTTTTTCGATTACGAAGTCGCGGGCAACAGCTAGTATGTTACCTATTAAACTCTTATTTAAATATAATGCATACTTATATTTTCATTCAATGCATTCGACTGTGATTCATCGCTTATGTAGTATTAGTGATGTGCGACGTTCGTACGGTGTTAAATACGGATACTTTTCGCCATAGCGTATGTGAATGTTACCATTATTGTTATAATATTGACAGATACTCTCACTTAAGAAACGGTCTTGTATATATTTGACACGAATCATATTGTGGCCCTGAAAAGGGCCTTTTGTTTGGTCGGTGCAACGAGCCGAGCGTAGGTAGAGCAGCGCGCATCGATCGACATGTCACATAATTACACACACACAATATTATGTATCATTATGAACACTATCGATATACGCGTGCACTACCGCATAGCACACCCGTGTAGGAACAAGCGTGCAGGCGGCGCTTGCTCGCAGTTTCAATGGCAAACTGCGGGCTCGCTTAGGCTTTCTTCTCGGTCTTCTTCGGCAGTAGCACGGCCTGGATGTTGGGCAGCACACCACCTTGGGGCGATGGTAACACCGGAGAGCAGCTTGTTCAACTCTTCGTCGTTACGGATGGCCAATTGAAGATGACGCGGGATGATCCTGGTCTTCTTGTTGTCCCTGGCGGCGTTACCGGCCAACTCGAGGACCTCAGCGGCGAGGTATTCCATGACGGCGGCCAGGTATACAGGGGCGCCGGCACCGACACGCTCTGCGTAGTTTCCATTGCGGAGCAGCCTATGAATACGTCCGACGGGGAACTGGAGACCAGCACGGTTGGAGCGGGACTTTGCCTTTCCCTTGACTTTTCCGCCTTTACCGCGACCAGACCATGATACTTTGCTATTAATTCGCTCACACAACAACAAATAATTCAACAACGCGTGCGCGCCGTTGAACGGTCAAATGAAGAATGTACTCTAGTTGAAACGCTTTCGCTCATATATATAGGTTTGCGGCGCGGCTACGTCACTGGTAGGGGTACTGCGCTAACTGAACGATTCCGTCCAATCGCGCGTGCGCGAGTGTCGTTCCGACTCGTCCCCGTCTCTTTCGGTCGCTCGCTCGTAGCGTGTTTTCGAATCTTGTTTCGTTGTTGTTGTAATTTCACCAAAAAGTATAGGTTTTGTCTTGTTATTGAGTATTTTAATATATTTTTCAGGAGGGTGCTGGGGGGGGGGGGGGTGAAAGAAGGTAAAGGGGGGGGCGGCGCCGCGAACATCCACAATAACAAAAAAACCGTCGTGTAAAAAAGACGCCAGCAATGTCGAGGTTCGTAAAATGCCTGAAGGGCAACCCGCAACCCCGCCGAGGTCCAAAAATAAAAGGAGGTATCAAAACGTCAGCTTCCCGGCGAATGGCGAAAAAAAAAAAAAAAAAAAAAAAAAAACCTCAGCTCGGACTATTTCCACGCGGGGGTGAAGGCGGGGGGGGGGGGGGAAGCCCAAAAATTACCTCTCAAAATTTTTTTTTCCGCCAGCTATGTCGGCTTCTGCGACACAACTCCGACTTCCGACATGACTTTCAACCTTACATACATCTCTTCTTGCTAAATTACCGAACGCACATACGTCTTACTTATATACTACTGACCACTGCCTGTACATACACATTGCACATACCTAATTCACATGTACGTTCTGCCATACTTACGATACGAATACTAATATTTCTACTATCTCGACGCCGTAACTGTAACCCATACACACCTACTTACTTCATCATTACTTACTTACTACATACAACATATTATACAATTATAATTATTCAGACAAGTCAGCACCAACATAGAGAAACAGTAACTCGACTTAGTTACCGTGAAACTTTTGTTAGCCCTGAAAAGGGCTTTTTGCTTGGTTGCCATACGATACGACCGAAGACAACCGATATACGAGAGCGCGAATAGCGTGCTTGTACGAGACGAGTGCGAAAAGAGCGTTGCGCACAAAAGAACAACACAGCTGTGTCGTCTCTCAGAACACCGCTCTCTCTATCACACACTCACACTCGACGAGAAGCCACGTAGGACACGCGAGTCGCTGATTCGAGCGACGCTCGACGCTTACTTCTTAGCGGCTGAAGCTTTCTTCGCGGCGGGTTTCGATTTCGGTTGTAGCTGCGGCCTTTCTTAGGTTTAGGCGCCTTCGGCTTCTTGGTCGGGGGCTTGGCGGTCTTCTTAGCCTTGGGTGCGGCGCCTCCCTTCGCCTTGGCGGGGGGCGGCGGCCTTCTTGGCGGCTGCCGCGGCCTTCTTCTCCTTAGCACTAGCCGCGGCGGACGCCTTAGACTTCGAGGGCGAACCCGAGGCGGCCGAGGCGCTAGCAGCGGCGGCTGCGGCCTTCTTGTCTTGGCCCCCCGCCTGCGATGCGGTAGCCTTCTTAGCCTTCGACGCTGGCCGTCGCGGCGGCGGCGGCTCCCTTGCCGCCGCTGCCCCCCTTTCCACCGGCACCGGCGCTCGCGGGTTTCTTCGAAGCGGGCGGATTTAGACTCGAGTTTGAACGAACCCGAAGCTCCCCTTGCCCTTTGTCTGTATCAAGGCACCGGATTCGACGGCGCTCTTGAGGTACTTCTTGATGAACGGAGCCAATTTCTCAGCGTCGACCTTGTACTGTGCGGCGATGTATTTCTTGATAGCCTGCAACGAGGAACCGCTGCGCTCCTTCATCTCCTTGATAGCGCTGTTCACCATTTCGGATGTTTTAGGATGAGTAGGCTTCGCTTTAGGCTTCTTCGCACCGGCGCCGCCCGCCTGTCTCGCTTGCTTCTTCGCCGGCGTAGCGGGAGCCGGAGCCTCGGTAGCTACTGCTGTGTCTGCCATTATATCGTATTTTACTTGTTGTCTTGTTTGTTTGTTGTTATTAACGAACGAACGAACGTACGTACGTGACACGTAGAGTAAAAAAGTAGAGAGACTTAGATGTCGCCACTTTACTCGTAGTCGAATAGCGTCGTTCAGGTACGACGAAACTTTACCGTAACGAGCGCCGCGGTCTCGCGCGGACGATTTCTCGTAATGAACGCTTGAAACTTTTCACTAACACGTATCTAATAAAATAAATTTTTATTTAGGTAAACATGAGAAATCAATATATATTCGGGTTTAATATGATAGTACATGAAGTTGACTATCTATACGGGTCCGTCGGTAATATCGAGAACGCAGTTTAGTATCGGGTGCGTCGATTTAAATCGGCGAGCGCGTACTCCCGGTACCTCGGGTGTCTATCAAAATGCATTTTTATCATATTAAGCATAAAGTTATCACGTTACGAGGTCGACGCATCAACGACGAAGATATCGAAGATTTAAAACGACAGGATTTCGTCGATATCGGATAGTTGGAGTCGATAATTATCGACCTAAAAGTGGACCGTCGTAAAACACCAAACGCAGCGCGGTGCGCGAGTCGAGCTCGGTCGTCTCGTAGTCGAGGAGAGAAGCTTAAGGACGGAGGAATCGTATCGGAATACACAGGGACTGACTGACGAGTAAAGTGCAGTGTGTGCGTGTGATAATATTTTCAAAATAACAACACAAATATGAAATTAAGAAAATAAACAATAATAATCCTGGAGGGCTGCGTGATCGTGAAATCTCGCGATCGCCGGCGCGTTTCGCTTCGGTCGAATATTTATGTGCGTGTGCACTAGTACTCTGTAGTACAAGTGGCTTATAATTTTTTGTAAACTATTTCGTTACCTATTATAGAACAATATCTAGATATATTCATAAACTCTCATCAATAGTTAAATATATCTCGTGTGTGTGTGTGTGTGTGTGTACACTTAATGGAAACGTATGCAAGTACAGATGTACCTAGATATCGCTTTTTTTTTTTTTTCTCTCTCCCTAATAACACATTACACAGTGTCGTCATCTAAGATATTCCCATCATTTAATATAATATATGTTGTATACGAGCGATGATAGCGAATAGGATGACTTGATAAAGTCACTGTGGACAACTAAAGAGAGTCCTTGAGATTGTAAGTTTCAGATTCTTATAACCTTAAATCTCATCAACATCGTGGAACGAACTACTAAACGAATTTATTAGGTGTATGTACCTATATGTAACTTCGGTTTCATTATTAATTGATAGACAAATCTATCAGTGTGTGTGTGTGTTTGTTTGTTGACGTATCCTCACGAGAAACATTTTAAAAAAATACGAATCATATGCGGCCCTGAAAGGGCCTTTTTGTTTTGAGCGTGTCAGCATCTATATCATGGGAGTATAGAATACGGACAGCACTCTCGTCGTAGCTAGTAGAGAGGTAGAAGTGGTGAGAATCAGCGGTAGGCGGCGGCGGTGGCGACGTAGCAGGTCCGTGAGAATAGATGTGAAATGATGCACATATACGAATCACACGCACGCGCACATTAGAGACGCTATCACCCTCCTCCTCCCGGCTGATATCAACGCACGACATACGCAAACACTAGCCGCGACGCGTTGTCGTTTAACCGCCGAAACCGTAGAGGGTGCGGCCTGACGTTTCAGAGCGTACACGACGTCCATGGCGGTGACGGTCTTCCTCTTCGCGTGCTCGGTGTAGGTGACGGCGTCACGGATCACGTTCTCGAGGAACACCTTCAAACACCACGGGTCTTCCTCGTAGATAAGACCGGAGATACGTTTCACACCGCCTCTGCGCGCCAAACGACGGATAGCGGGCTTCGTGATACCCTGGATGTTATCACGAAGTACTTTCCTGTGACGCTTAGCTCCTCCTTTTCCCAGACCCTTTCCTCCCTTACCGCGACCGGTCATCTTGTTAGTGGTAGTAGTAGTTTTTGTTGAACGAACGAAACGCACACGATCAACGCCGCTTCAGCGCCGACGACAGACTGTTTAAGAGCGAGCAACACCGCCGCCTTTTTATATCCTGCGCACGGGTCGCATCGAGACGGCGGCGCGGGGAGAGCGGGCGGGGGGGGGGGGGGACGACGAAAAGCGACTACAGCGCCACCAACGTCGACGTATGCTTGCTTTTTCCACGATTTTATGAAGTAGATATCTACATTATAAAATGTTTATACTAAAAAATATAATAATAATGTAATTATTTATGTAGTAGGTACATACCGTTTTTCGTTGTTAAAATTGCAATAGTATTTTTACGTCTTTATTATAAAATTATGAACGGAGTACCTGATTAAAATTATTATTTCAAACTCTTGCACATACACAATCAATATGTAAATGCAATATACCGATCACTTATTAAGTCGGTACTATATATAAATTATATAAGTAGTGCGCGTACATAAGCATTGTAATATTATATTCATATCATAATCGACATGTAAACGAGAGTGTTGAGGACACGAGTCTACATACATTATAAAGAGGAGAGAGATTGACGTATCTCGACAAAAGAAACATATTATTTTTTATATAATATATGATACATATGTGGCCCTGAAAAGGGCCTTTTTTGTGTTTTTGTTGTTACAAACGACGACGAACAACTTAAGCACGCAGCGGTAGCCCGTGAGAGATTGCATGTCCCCCCGCGCAGACGCGAGCCGTGCCGTGTTGCCGGTGCCGGTGAGAACACGAAACGCGAATACGCTTTTTAAGCGCGTTCGCCTCTGATCCTGCGCGCCAACTGTATGTCCTTAGGCATAATGTGACGCGTTTTCGCGTGAATGGCGCACAGGTTGGTGTCTTCGAAGAGACCGACGAGGTACGCCTCGCTGGCTTCCTGGAGCGCCATGACGGCGGAGCTCTGGAACCTAAGATCGGTCTTGAAGTCTTGAGCGATCTCACGCACTAAACGTTGGAAAGGCAGCTTGCGGATCAACAGTTCGGTACTCTTCTGGTAACGACGAATCTCACGAAGGGCGACGGTACCGGGCCTGTAACGATGAGGCTTCTTGACACCACCGGTCGCCGGTGCGCTTTGCGCGCCGCCTTGGTGGCGAGCTGTTTCCTCGGTGCCTTACCACCGGTGGATTTACGAGCGGTCTGCTTTGTACGGGCCATATTGTTGCGTTATTAGTAGTTAACGCGCACGCGCTCACACAGATTTAAACGAACGAGAATATTCACACGTCCGCACGCTACGAACGAACGGTTGAGAATAAAAACCCCGCGCGGATTTCCCTCCGTTTTATACGGATCGCGACGCGGCGTAGACCGCGCTCACTAGCGCCCTCTGCCGCTGTTTTCTTATCGAACGTAACTTTTTATTTTTCTCGACGAAACATTAAGCTCATCGCAGGTTGCTGGCTGGTTAAATTTTTGCCTCGAATATCCAGTAAATAAATCTTTTGGTATTAAATACCCATGTATTTATTATTTAATACTAGATCTAAGGAAGGACCGACAAATCATTTGTCGCGATTCGTGTTTTGTTTTTATCCATATGACATGACGCCTGCCCAGGTACGAAAATCTTTTGTTATTTATGCCTAGGTATATACAAATAATTATGGTGCAGGTCTTATTTATCATCATACTACAATATACGATAAGAAAGCGCGCGTTATTCATTCAAGTATTTCTGGCAAAGGGATAGAGTATTCCATTGTAAATATTGCGCGTTATTAGTTACCTAGCAATAGTATGTATTAATATGATTAAATAATACCTACATTTATTATAATCATTGTTGTTGTTGTTGTGAATAGTGTATGTACGATGAGAGTTAGACGTCAAAACGAGAGAAACGTGAATATATATATTTCACATGAATAAATTTGTGGCCCTGAAAAGGGCCTTTTGTTTGTTCTTAACGTTCGCACCCCGCCGCTCTTGTCGGTTTGTCTGCCGTCGACCTGCGTGTACGCGAGCGTCCAGATAATATCGTTACATCATCATCATAATATTATACATGATGTGCAGTATGATGCGGCACGTATACACGCACGCACACACACACACACATAGGATATCACTCGTGAATCACAAACGCGCACACACATCAGGCGAGACATAGCAGCAGCGACGACGACGGACGATAATGATGACCACCGCGCTCCTCACTTGGAGCTGGTGTACTTCGTGACGGCCTTGGTGCCTTCACTGACGGCGTGCTTGGCGAGCTCGCCGGGGAGCAGGAGACGCACCGAAGTCTGGACCTCCCTCGAGGTGATGGTCGATCTCTTGTTGTAGTGAGCGAGACGGGACGCCTCGGCGGCGATACGTTCGAAGATGTCGTTCACGAAAGAGTTCATGATCGACATAGCTTTACTGGAGATACCGGTGTCGGGGTGGACCTGCTTGAGGACCTTGTAGATGTAGATGGCGTAGCTCTCCTTCCTCTTGTGCTTCTTCTTCTCTTATCGGTCTTCGAGATGTTCTTCTGGGCCTTGCCAGATTTCTTGGCGGGCCTTACCGCTAGTCGTGGGCGGCATACTTGTTATTAAACGTAGTAGTAGATATTAAAAATCACTTAACAAACACACACAGAACGAGCACGAGCACGTTCCGAGCGTAGCGCTGATGAGTGAGTGTCCCGTCGCAAACTAGCAAACACCTTATTTATGGGCGACGTTTTGATAACGTTGCGGCGGAGGTACCCCGTCCGATCGACGCTATCGACCAATCACAGCGCAGCCGGTCTCGCTCGGCGGGGCTTGAGGGAGGTGGAGGGGAGGGTTCGACGTGCTGCGAGGAGAGCGCTGAGGGAGCGGGGTGAGGATTTTTTGTTTTTGGATATTTACTCGCTAGATTGAGAATAATAAAAAAAAAAAATAATATTAAGAAAAAAAAAAAAGGAAAGTTAATATGATCTACAAGTAGGTACTAACCTGCCTGCACTATATATTCATAATTTTATCTAATAATACTACTATGGTTGAATGTGTATTGAATTTTTTAATAATTCATCTCAACAGGCCGACGTAATGAACTCTCATGCTCTGTTTAAGAACTATTTAATATATAAAATTATACTCTGTCACAATGTTATTAATACGAAACTGCTGGACCGATTCTCTTGAAAATTTCAGTTAGGTCCGAGAATCGGCTTCTCTCTATTTTTCATACCTATTTTTGTTTTTCTTTTTCGATTACGAAGTCGCGGGCAACAGCTAGTATGTACCTATTAAACTCTTATTTAAATATAATGCATACTTATATTTTCATTCAATGCATTCGACTGTGATTCATCGCTTATGTAGTATTAGTGATGTGCGACGTTCGTACGGTGTTAAATACGGATACTTTTCGCCATAGCGTATGTGAATGTTACCATTATTGTTATAATATTGACGATACTCTCACTTAAGAAACGGTCTTGTATATATTTGACACGAATCATATTGTGGCCCCTGAAAAGGGCCTTTTGTTTGGTCGGTGCAACGAGCCGAGCGTAGGTAGAGCAGCGCGCATCGATCGACATGTCACATAATTACACACACACAATTATTATGTATCATTATGAACACTATCGATATACGCGTGCACTACCGCATAGCACACCCGTGTAGGAACAAGCGTGCAGGCGGCGCTTGCTCGCAGTTCAATGGCAAACTGCGGGCTCGCTTAGGCTTTCTTCTCGGTCTTCTTCGGCAGTAGCACGGCCTGGATGTTGGGCAGCACACCACCTTGGGCGATGGTAACACCGGAGAGCAGCTTGTTCAACTCTTCGTCGTTACGGATGGCCAATTGAAGATGACGCGGGATGACCTGGTCTTCCTTGTTGTCCCTGGCGGCGTTACCGGCCAACTCGAGACCTCAGCGGCGAGGTATTCCATGACGGCGGCCAGGTATACAGGGGCGCCGGCACCGACACGCTTCTGCGTAGTTTCCATTGCGGAGCAGCCTATGAATACGTCCGACGGGGAACTGGAGACCAGCACGGTTGGAGCGGGACTTTGCCTTTTCCCTTGACTTTTCCGCCTTTACCCGCGACCAGACATGATACTTGCTATTAATTCGCTCACACAACAAACAAATAATTCAACAACGCGTGCGCGCCGTTGAACGGTCAAGTGAAGAATGTACTCTAGTTGAAACGCTTTCTGCTCATATATATAGGTTTGCGGGCGCGGCTACGTCACTGGTAGGGGTACTGCGCTAACTGAACGATTCCGTCCAATCGCGCGTGCGCGAGTGTCGTTCCGACTCGTCCCGTCTCTTTCGGTCGCTCGCTCGTAGCGTGTTTTCGAATCTTGTTTCGTTGTTGTTGTAATTTCACCAAAAAGTATAGGTTTTGTCTTGTTATTGAGTATTTTAATATATTTTTCAGGATGGTGCTGCGGAGCGGCGTGGTGAATGAAGGTAAAGGGGGGGGGGGGGGGGGGGTGCCGCGACATCCACAATAACAAAAAAACCGTCGTGTAAAAAAGACGCCAGCAATGTCGAGGTTGCGTAAAATGCCTGAAGGGCAACCCGCAACCCCGCCGAGGTCCAAAAATAAAAGGAGGTATCAAAACGTCAGCTTCCCGGCGAATGGCGAAAAAAAAAAAAAAAAAAAAAAAAAAACCTCAGCTCGGACTATTTCCACGCGGTGGTGAAGGCGGGGGGGGGGGGGAAGCCCAAAAATTACCTCTCAAATTTTTTTTTCCGCCAGCTATGTCGGCTTCTGCGACACAACTCCGACTTCCGACATGACTTTCAACCTTACATACATCTCTTCTTGCTAAATTACCGAACGCACATACGTCTTACTTATATACTACTGACCACTGCCTGTACATACACATTGCACATACCTAATTCACATGTACGTTCTGCCATACTTACGATACGAATACTAATATTTCTACTATCTCGACGCCGTAACTGTAACCCATACACACCTACTTACTTCATCATTACTTACTTACTACATACAACATATTATACAATTATAATTATTCAGACAAGTCAGCCACCAACATAGAGAAACAGTAACTCCGACTTAGTTACCGTGAAACTTTTGTTAGCCCTGAAAAGGGCTTTTTGCTTGGTTGCCATACGATACGACCGAAGACAACCGATATACGAGAGCGCGAATAGCGTTGCTTGTACGAGACGAGTGCGAAAGAGCGTTGCGCACAAAAGAACAACACAGCTGTGTCGTCTCTCAGAACACCGCTCTCTCTATCACACACTCACACTCGACGAGAAGCCACGTAGGACACGCGAGTCGCTGATTCGAGCGACGCTCGACGCTTACTTCTTAGCGGGCTGAAGCTTTCTTCGCGGCGGGTTTCGATTTCGGTGTAGCTGCGGCCTTCTTAGGTTAGGGCGCCTTCGGCTTCTTGGTCGGGGGCTTGGCGGTCTTCTTAGCCCTTGGGTGCGGCGCCTCCCTTCGCCTTGGCGGGGGCGGCGGCCTTCTTGGCGGCCGGCTTCTTCTTGGCGGCTGCCGCGGCCTTCTTCTCCTTAGCACTAGCCGCGGCGGACGCCTTAGACTTCGAGGGCGAACCCGAGGCGGCCGAGGCGCTAGCAGCGGCGGCTGCGGCCTTCTTGGTCTTGGCCCCCGCCTGCGATGCGGTAGCCTTCTTAGCCTTCGACGCTGCCGTCGCGGGCTGGCGGCGGCTCCCTTGCCGCCGCTGCCCCCCTTTCCACCGGCACCGGCGCTCGCGGGTTTCTTCGAAGCGGCGGATTTAGACTCGAGTTTGAACGAACCCGAAGCTCCCTTGCCCTTTGTCTGTATCAAGGCACCGGATTCGACGGCGCTCTTGAGGTACTTCTTGATGAACGGAGCACAATTTTCTCAGCGTCGACCTTGTACTGTGCGGCGATGTATTTCTTGATAGCCTGCAACGAGGAACCGCTGCGCTCCTTCATCTCCTTGATAGCGCTGTTCACCATTTCGGATGTTTTAGGATGAGTAGGCTTCGCTTTAGGCTTCTTCGCACCGGCCGCCGCCCGCCTGTCTCGCTTGCTTCTTCGCCGGCGTAGCGGGAGCCGGAGCCTCGGTAGCTACTGCTGTGTCTGCCATTATATCGTATTTTACTTGTTGTCTTGTTTGTTTGTTGTTATTAACGAACGAACGAACGTACGTACGTGACACGTAGAGTAAAAAAGTAGAGAGACTTAGATGTCGCCACTTTACTCGTAGTCGAATAGCGTCGTTCAGGTACGACGAAACTTTACCGTAACGAGCGCCGCGGTCTCGCGCGACGATTTCTCGTATGAACGCTTGAAACTTTCACTAACACGTATCTAATAAAATAAATTTTTATTTAGGTAAACATGAGAAATCAATATATAGGTAAACATGAGAAATCAATATATATTCGGGTTTAATATGATAGTACATGAAGTTGACTATCTATACGGGTCGTCGGTAATATCGAGAACGCAGTTTAGTATCGGGTGCGTCGATTTAAATCGGCGAGCGCGTACTCCCGGTACCTCGGGTGTCTATCAAAATGCATTTTTATCATATTAAGCATAAAGTTATCACGTTACGAGGTCGACGCATCAACGACGAAGATATCGAAGATTTAAAACGACAGGATTTCGTCGATATCGGATAGTTGGAGTCGATAATTATCGACCTAAAAGTGGACCGTCGTAAAACACCAAACGCAGCGCGGTGCGCGAGTCGAGCTCGGTCGTCTCGTAGTCGAGGAGAGAAGCTTAAGGACGGAGGAATCGTATCGGAATACACAGGGACTGACTGACGAGTAAAGTGCAGTGTGTGCGTGTGATAATATTTTCAAAATAACAACACAAATATGAAATTAAGAAAATAAACAATAATAATCCTGGAGGGCTGCGTGATCGTGAAATCTCGCGATCGCCGGCGCGTTTCGCTTCGGTCGAATATTTATGTGCGTGTGCACTAGTACTCTGTAGTACAAGTGGCTTATAATTTTTGTAAACTATTTCGTTACCTATTATAGAACAATATCTAGATATATTCATAAACTCTCATCAATAGTTAAATATATCTCGTGTGTGTGTGTGTGTGTGTGTACACTTAATGGAAACGTATGCAAGTACAGATGTACCTAGATATCGCTTTTTTTTTTTTTCTCTCTCCCTAATAACACATTACACAGTGTCGTCATCTAAGATATTCCCATCATTTAATATAATATATGTTGTATACGAGCGATGATAGCGAATAGGATGACTTGATAAAGTCACTGTGGACAACTAAAGAGAGTCCTTGAGATTGTAAGTTTCAGATTCTTATAACCTTAAATCTCATCAACATCGTGGAACGAACTACTAAACGAATTTATTAGGTGTATGTACCTATATGTAACTTCGGTTTCATTATTAATTGATAGACAAATCTATCAGTGTGTGTGTGTGTTTGTTTGTTGACGTATCCTCACGAGAAACATTTTAAAAAAATACGAATCATATGCGGCCCTGAAAAGGGCCTTTTTGTTTGAGCGTGTCAGCATCTATATCATGGGAGTATAGAATACGGACAGCACTCTCGTCGTAGCTAGTAGAGAGGTAGAAGTGGTGAGAATCAGCGGTAGGCGGCGGCGGTGGCGACGTAGCAGGTCCGTGAGAATAGATGTGAAATGATGCACATATACGAATCACACGCACGCGCACATTAGAGACGCTATCACCCTCCTCCTCCCGGCTGATATCACACGCACGACATACGCAAACACTAGCCGCGACGCGTTGTCGTTTAACCGCCGAAACCGTAGAGGGTGCGGCCCTGACGTTTCAGAGCGTACACGACGTCCATGGCGGTGACGGTCTTCCTCTTCGCGTGCTCGGTGTAGGTGACGGCGTCACGGATCACGTTCTCGAGGAACACCTTCAAAACACCACGGGTCTCCTCGTAGATAAGACCGGAGATACGTTTCACACCGCCTCTGCGCGCCAAACGACGGATAGCGGGCTTCGTGATACCCTGGATGTTATCACGAAGTACTTTCCTGTGACGCTTAGCTCCTCCTTTTCCCAGACCCTTTCCTCCCTTACCGCGACCGGTCATCTTGTTAGTGGTAGTTGTAGTTTTTGTTGAACGAACGAAACGCACACGATCAACGCCGCTTCAGCGCCGACGACAGACTGTTTAAGAGCGAGCAACACCGCCGCCTTTTTATATCCTGCGCACGGGTCGCATCGAGACGGCGGCGCGGGGAGAGCGGGCGGGGGGGGGGGGGGGGACGACGAAAAGCGACTACAGCGCCACCAACGTCGACGTATGCTTGCTTTTTCCACGATTTTATGAAGTAGATATCTACATTATAAAATGTTTATACTAAAAAATATAATAATAATGTAATTATTTATGTAGTAGGTACATACCGTTTTTCGTTGTTAAAATTGCAATAGTATTTTTACGTCTTTATTATAAAATTATGAACGGAGTACCTGATTAAAATTATTATTTCAAACTCTTGCACATACACAATCAATATGTAAATGCAATATACCGATCACTTATTAAGTCGGTACTATATATAAATTATATAAGTAGTGCGCGTACATAAGCATTGTAATATTATATTCATATCATAATCGACATGTAAACGAGAGTGTTGAGGACACGAGTCTACATACATTATAAAAGAGAGAGAGATTGACGTATCTCGACAAAAGAAACATATTATTTTTATATAATATATGATACATATGTGGCCCTGAAAAGGGCCTTTTTTGTGTTTTTGTTGTTACAAACGACGACGAACAACTTAAGCACGCAGCGGTAGCCCGTGAGAGATTGCATGTCCCCCCGCGCAGACGCGAGCCGTGCCGTGTTGCCGGTGCCGGTGAGAACACGAAACGCGAATACGCTTTTTAAGCGCGTTCGCCTCTGATCCTGCGCGCCAACTGTATGTCCTTAGGCATAATGGTGACGCGTTTCGCGTGAATGGCGCACAGGTTGGTGTCTTCGAAGAGACCGACGAGGTACGCCTCGCTGGCTTCCTGGAGCGCCATGACGGCGGAGCTCTGGAACCTAAGATCGGTCTTGAAGTCTTGAGCGATCTCACGCACTAAACGTTGGAAAGGCAGCTTGCGGATCAACAGTTCGGTACTCTTCTGGTAACGACGAATCTCACGAAGGGCGACGGTACCGGGCCTGTAACGATGAGGCTTCTTGACACCACCGGTCGCCGGTGCGCTTTTGCGCGCCGCCTTGGTGGCGAGCTGTTTCCTCGGTGCCTTACCACCGGTGGATTTACGAGCGGTCTGCTTTGTACGGGCCATATTGTTGCGTTATTAGTAGTTAACGCGCACGCGCTCACACAGATTTAAACGAACGAGAATATTCACACGTCCGCACGCTACGAACGAACGGTTGAGAATAAAAACCCCGCGCGATTTCCCTCCGTTTTATACGGATCGCGACGCGGCGTAGACCGCGCTCACTAGCGCCCTCTGCCGCTGTTTTCTTTCGAACGTAACTTTTTATTTTTCTCGACGAAACATTAAGCTCATCGCAGGTTGCTGGCTGGTTAAATTTTTGCCTCGAATATCCAGTAAATAAATCTTTTGGTATTAAATACCCATGTATTTATTATTTAATACTAGATCTAAGGAAGGACCGACAAATCATTTGTCGCGATTCGTGTTTTGTTTTTATCCATATGACATGACGCCTGCCCAGTACGAAAATCTTTTATTTATGCCTAGGTATATACAAATAATTATGGTGCAGGTCTTATTTATCATCATACTACAATATACGATAAGAAAGCGCGCGTTATTCATTCAAGTATTTCTGGCAAAGGGATAGAGTATTCCATTGTAAATATTGCGCGTTATTAGTTACCTAGCAATAGTATGTATTAATATGATTAAATAATACCTACATTTATTATAATCATTGTTGTTGTTGTTGTGAATAGTGTATGTACGATGAGAGTTAGACGTCAAAACGAGAGAAACGTGAATATATATATTTCACATGAATAAATTTGTGGCCCTGAAAAGGGCCTTTTGTTTGTTCTTAACGTTCGCACCCCGCCGCTCTTGTCGGTTTGTCTGCCGTCGACCTGCGTGTACGCGAGCGTCCAGATAATATCGTTACATCATCATCATAATATTATACATGATGTGCAGTATGATGCGGCACGTATACACGCACGCACACACACACACACATAGGATATCACTCGTGAATCACAAACGCGCACACACATCAGGCGAGACATAGCAGCAGCGACGACGACGGACGATAATGATGACCACCGCGCTCCTCACTTGGAGCTGGTGTACTTCGTGACGGCCTTGGTGCCTTCACTGACGGCGTGCTTGGCGAGCTCGCCGGGGAGCAGGAGACGCACCGAAGTCTGGACCTCCCTCGAGGTGATGGTCGATCTCTTGTTGTAGTGAGCGAGACGGGACGCCTCGGCGGCGATACGTTCGAAGATGTCGTTCACGAAAGAGTTCATGATCGACATAGCTTTACTGGAGATACCGGTGTCGGGGTGGACCTGCTTGAGGACCTTGTAGATGTAGATGGCGTAGCTCTCCTTCCTCTTGTGCTTCTTCTTCTTCTTATCGGTCTTCGAGATGTTCTTCTGGGCCTTGCCAGATTTCTTGGCGGCCTTACCGCTAGTCTTGGGCGGCATACTTGTTATTAAACGTAGTAGTAGATATTAAAAATCACTTAACAAACACACACAGAACGAGCACGAGCACGTTCCGAGCGTAGCGCTGATGAGTGAGTGTCCCGTCGCAAACTAGCAAACACCTTATTTATGGGCGACGTTTTGATAACGTTGCGGCGGAGGTACCCCGTCCGATCGACGCTATCGACCAATCACAGCGCAGCCGGTCTCGCTCGGCGGGGCTGAGGGAGGGGAGGGGAGGGTTCGACGTGCTGCGAGGAGAGCGCTGAGGGAGCGGGGTGAGGATTTTTGTTTTTGGATATTTACTCGCTAGATTGAGAATAATAAAAAAAAAAAATAATATTAAGAAAAAAAAAAAAGAAAGTTAATATGATCTACAAGTAGGTACTAACCTGCCTGCACTATATATTCATAATTTTATCTAATAATACTACTATGGTTGAATGTGTATTGAATTTTTTAATAATTCATCTCAACAGGCGACGTAATGAACTCTCATGCTCTGTTAAGAACTATTTAATATATAAAATTATACTCTGTCACAATGTTATTAATTACGAAACTGCTGGACCGATTCTCTTGAAAATTTCAGTAGGTCCGAGAATCGGCTTCTCTCTATTTTTCATACCTATTTTTGTTTTTCTTTTTCGATTACGAAGTCGCGGGCAACAGCTAGTATGTACCTATTAAACTCTTATTTAAATATAATGCATACTTATATTTTCATTCAATGCATTCGACTGTGATTCATCGCTTATGTAGTATTAGTGATGTGCGACGTTCGTACGGTGTTAAATACGGATACTTTTCGCCATAGCGTATGTGAATGTTACCATTATTGTTATAATATTGACGATACTCTCACTTAAGAAACGGTCTTGTATATATTTGACACGAATCATATTGTGGCCCTGAAAAGGGCCTTTTGTTTGGTCGGTGCAACGAGCCGAGCGTAGGTAGAGCAGCGCGCATCGATCGACATGTCACATAATTACACACACACAATATTATGTATCATTATGAACACTATCGATATACGCGTGCACTACCGCATAGCACACCCGTGTAGGAACAAGCGTGCAGGCGGCGCTTGCTCGCAGTTCAATGGCAAACTGCGGGCTCGCTTAGGCTTTCTTCTCGGTCTTCTTCGGCAGTAGCACGGCCTGGATGTTGGGCAGCACACCACCTTGGGCGATGGTAACACCGGAGAGCAGCTTGTTCAACTCTTCGTCGTTACGGATGGCCAATTGAAGATGACGCGGGATGATCCTGGTCTTCTTGTTGTCCCTGGCGGCGTTACCGGCCAACTCGAGGACCTCAGCGGCGAGGTATTCCATGACGGCGGCCAGGTATACAGGGGCGCCGGCACCGACACGCTCTGCGTAGTTTCCATTGCGGAGCAGCCTATGAATACGTCCGACGGGGAACTGGAGACCAGCACGGTTGGAGCGGGACTTTGCCTTTCCCTTGACTTTTCCGCCTTTACCGCGACCAGACATGATACTTTGCTATTAATTCGCTCACACAACAACAAATAATTCAACAACGCGTGCGCGCCGTTGAACGGTCAAGTGAAGAATGTACTCTAGTTGATTTTTTTTTTGTAGAGGACTGCCGCAGAGTAACCACAGGGTGGTTCTTCCTGCTTCACCGGACTATTTGGCGAGACGTTACGCCTCCAGCCAGAGCACAAAATAAGCTTAGAGTCAGACAACGAATGCTAAGGGCACCCCCTGCGGGGTTCGGACCTCGACTTAGTCGTTGCTGACTATCTGAACTACAGCAAAATCAAAAGAGAGAGCTGGATCAATGATTTTAATTATTTAGGGATCTGTTTTATTACTAGTTTGACCGGTATAAGAACGGACCGGTATTCATACTAGGGACGGGGGGGCAACAGTTACGTTACTTTTTAACTAACTAACACGCGACGGTCCTCGCCGGCGAGGAGGGCGACGACGGTAGTGTGGAGTGTTGCTAGTATTAGAATTACGCTGCTGAGAAAGAAACGCTTCCTGAAGAAGCGTAATACTATCATCTGGGTACGCGAGGGCATTTCGAGGGCGCTTAATGCGAGAAATGAGGGAGGGCTTGTATCGCGCAGCGGACGCGATGCAGGGGTTCCTATGCCTTTCCGCCGACTCGAAGAAACGGACTGAGGCACGTTTCATGAATTGACGGATGGTCGGGATCTTGAGGTCACAGTGAAGCTGCGAATTGCGCACGAACCACGGGGCGTCCGTGATCTTGCGTAGAAAGCGGTTCTGGAGGACTTGGAGCCTACGAAGCCTAGTAACGGGCACGTGTGAGAACACTACGCTGCCGTATGTCATTATCGGTCTCACGCACAGAGTAAACAGTCTCATCTTACAAGTAAGCGAGAGTTTACTCCGTTTGTTAACCAGACAATGGAGACGGGACAGAGCGAAGGCGGCACGATTACGTACCGTCCTTATGTGCTCAGAAAAGCTGAGTTTCCGATCAAGGATTATACCTAGGTATTTGGCTTGCTGCTCCCAAGGGATAGGCTCGCCAAAGAGTCGGACGGGGGGGGGCAGAGCGGGAGGGTACCGCCTGTGGCTAAACAGGACGGCCTTGCTCTTAGTGGGATTGACCTCGATCCTCCATTTCGAGAACCAACGCCCGAGGGCGTCGACCGCGATCTGAAGGGATCGACCTATGGCCTCGGGGTCGCGCCCCGTGTAGTAAATAGCCGTGTCATCGGCGTAAAGGGCTATGTGGTTTTTGCCACCTCTAGGGATGTCGCTGGTGTACAGCGTGAATAGGAGGGGGGAGAGCACCGAGCCTTGCGGCACGCCGGCGCGGATCGCGTGAGGAGGCGAGAGCGTCCCCTCGACGCGATATCGGAAGGAGCGATTCGACAAGTAGTCTCGTATGATGTGCACGAGACGATCTGGCACCTCGAGTTGGTACAGCTTGAAAATCAAGCCGTTGTGCCAGACTTTGTCGAATGCCTTCGCGACGTCAAAGAGAAGCATACCTGTGGGCCGACCGCGCTGAAAGCCAGCACTGATCTGCTCCACTATGCGGTGGACTTGTTGGACGCACGAGTGTTCGGTTCGAAAACCGAACTGCTCGTCGGGAATGAGACTCCTGGACTCGGCAAAATCCATTAGACGGGAATAGATGATCCGCTCGTACAGTTTCCAAGGACTTTGAGTAAACTGATGGGGCGGTAACTGGACGGCTCAGATTTAGGTTTTCCCGGCTTGGGAATGCCGATAACTATCGCCTCTTTCCACCTTTGCGGAAAGAGGTTGTTACTTAATGCCGCATTGAAGATGCAAGACAATAAGATAACTAACTGGGGAGGGAAGAGCTTGATCACTCTGGCGGAGATGCCATCTGAGCCGGGGGCTTTGCGTGGGTTCAAATCCTTGATCAGCGAACGGACTTCGTCAACGGTGACGGGGGCGAGAGGATACTCGTGATCCTCGACTGGGGGGAGTGATGCTCTACGTTCGACTTCGGCGTCAACCCTTGCGAGGTGAGCCTGGTCGACCGGAAGGGCGCTGGGCGTGCATTGGGCCTCTAAACTGTCGGCGAGGCACTCCGCCTTCTCGTCGTCGTCAAAGGCTACGCTCTGATTCGGACGATTCAGCGGGGGGATGGTGGATTCCTCGGTGGAGCGGAGCTTGCGCTGCAGCTTCCAGAAGTTGGTATGACACGGCTTGAACTCGCTAAGAGTATTGTCCCATTGTGACTCCCGCAACTCGGCGATACGTTTCCTCACAGCACGCTGCAAGGAACGCATCGCCACGCGGTTGTGCACGCTGGGAGAAGAGTCGTAGGCGCGGATGGCGGCGTTCTTCCTCCTCATCAGATCTCGAGCGTCCGGCGGTAAGTCGAAGCGAGTGTCCGCGGTCACAGGTACCGACTTTGAACAATCGCTTATCGCGGACTGCACGTGATCCGTGAGGGAGTCGATCGCGCCAAGAGCGTCAGAGACTGACGAAAGGTGGTCGGGGATGGAGTCGAGGTGAGGCGAATCGGCCTGCTTGAGGCGAACCCCGAGCTTGGGCCAACTCGTGATCATCCTCGTGGGGGCTGGGCTGTTCGGGTCAGAGGGACCCGAACGCGGACCTAAGAACAAAACCACTGGTCTGTGGTCAGAGTCTAGCTCTTGGAACACCTCAATAGAGCGGAGCGCGAGGCTGACGTTTCTGAAGAGGGCCAAGTCTAGGGTGGACGGTCTATGGGAGACCAGGTCGGGGAAGTGAGTGTGACTCATCGGAGCGATGATGTCGAAATTCAACGCCGCAGCGAGGCGCCGAAGCTGCGAACCGCGCGCATTGCGAACGGGGCAGTTCCACTCCTCGTGTTTGGCGTTGAAGTCACCCGCCAGAAGGACGGAGTGACCTAGGGAGAGAAGTGCCTCGAGGTCGGGCCGGATATCGGCCGTCTGCTCGGACGGAGGGATGTACACCGATACGATGTAAATAGGGCTGTGTCCGGTCATACCTACCCTACAGATAGAAGCCTCAATGTGAGCGAGAGGGGGGGGATCTACAGGGGAGCAGTACAGGGATCTCCTGTAATAGATGAGCGTGCCGCCGAATACGGCACGCGTGCGGTCGTTGCGGACTACGCAGTAGTTCGCGATGTTGGGATTCCTATGAGCGGGCTTGAGAAACGTCTCTTGGACGAGGAAGACATCAACTTGATGATCGCGGAGGAAGGAGGCGACTTCATCTCGTTGGGGCTTAAGGTCTCGCGCGTTGAAGAAGCCAACGCGGAGTTGTCGGGGTTTAAGTTTTCCTGATGTGCCTGCCATTAATAACCTGCACGGATAACTGTTTGCATGTCGTCGATTACATCGCCGAACTGTGCGAAAAGGGCTGTATAGTCTTGCACATCGCGCATGGCGTCGATGGCATCTCTGAACTCGCGGACTCGAGCCGCCTTAATGAGTTGCAGGAAGAGCATCATCTTCCTGTCTTTCCTAGCTTCGTCTTCCGCGGAGGACGACGGATGGGGCATAGGACCCGCGGGGGGGGCCGAGAGGGGGGGAGAGGGTCTCGCCGGGCGAGACCAAGGGGCTGGAACATTGAGTTCCATGAGAGGGGGGGGGGTGGGACACTAAGTCCCATGAGAGGGGGGGGGAGGAACGCTGAGTTCCATGAGAGGGGGGGGTGGGACTCTAAGTCCCGAGGGGGGGGTCGCCTTAGGGGCGAGGGGGGGGAACGCGCTCTCATCAGAGAGCTTGTTCCAAGCAAAAGGCCTCTGAGGCCTCAGCTTAGTCTGAGCGGGGGGGGTTGGAGCAGGAGCTCGGACGGGGGCAGAGGGGCGAGCGGCGACGCGCTTGGCCGCCTTGGGAGCCTTGGGGGCCATAGGGCACCCGCGATAGTTCGCGGGGTGGCCCTGTTGGCCGCAAAGGACGCAGCTCGGGGGCTCGACGGCCTGTGCTGGGTCCTTCGGACGAGGGCAGGATTGCGTGGGGTGATCCCCCAGGCACTTGACACATCGCGCGCGGGCATGGCAATGCCGCGCGGAGTGTCCCCACAACTGGCAGTTGTGGCACTGCCCGGGCGTCCCAGTCTTGTGGGGGGTCTCGATGGAGATCCCCGACAGCTGGCAGACCGTCTTCAAGTTGAAGACGGCTTTGCCTTCAGGACCTTTCTTTACGACGGCCAATACCATGTTAAATGGCGTTAGGCCGCGGGCACGATGCATCCGATGCACCTCTAAGATAGGGACGGACTGGGCGGCCAAGTCCGCTTTTATATCCTCTACGGATAAGCTGGCGGGGACGCCCTTGATGACTGCCCTGAGGACGCGCTCCTCAGGCAGAGAGAAGGAGTGATACTGCAGATGGTTAATCTGCAGCCACTTTGTGAGCAACCTAAAGTCACTCACCGTGGGAACCAGGATCTTGATCCCGTCTTTAACGCAGCGGGCATGCGTGAAATTGACTTTGTTGGCCTTGCACCAACTGCTTATCTCGTTCCATTTTTCACTCCCGTGGAGGAAAATTGGAGGGGGGGCTTGGCTGCGAGTGGGAGCACTCGGCTGGCCAGTAGCTGACGGGGGGGGGAGCCTTGGGACCTCCCGAGGGGGAGGCAGTCGACGGCTTGGGCGGGACGGGGGCCGCTGCGGTGCGAGCGGCCTTGGCCTGAGGGGCCTTGGAGCGGGCCTTGCGGGCCCGTTTCTTGCCGACGACGGCGAAGTCGTCGTCAGCAGATGCGGGGGAGGAGAGGGAGGAGTCAGAGGAGGAGGTTTCCTCTTCAGATTCGCAGGACATGTTGGCGTCCTTGGAAGCCTTTAAGTCCGCGATGATCGGGGCGAGATGTCCGAACAGTACGTTGTCGGAGAGTAAGTCCGCGCTTTCAGCGCGGCGGATCGGGCTGCGTGACTTAGCACGCGAGCTCGGAGAGGCACTGGAGTGCCTACGGGACGGGGGATTTCTGGCAGGGCGCGTGGAGGACGCGGGGGGCGCGGTAGGCGCGGGGGGCGCAGAGGGCGCGGGGTGCGCTGAGGGCGCGGGCAGCGCTGAGGGCGCAGGGGCAACGCGGGGCGCGGAGTGCGCGGGGGTGCGCAGAGGGCGCGGGGTGCGCAGAGGGCGCGGGTGTGCGCAGAGGGCGCGGGGGTGCGCTGAGGGCGCAGCTAGCGCTGAGGGCGCAGAGGGCGGGACGCGCGCAGAGGGCGCAGCGTGCGCGGAGGGCGCGGGGGCAGCGGGGCGCGCGGAGGGCGCGGGGGCGGCGGCGAACAGAGTCGGGTACTGGGCCGCGTACTTCCGTGCGACGTCGCCCTCGTTCCGCGACAAAGTCGCAATGAAGGATTGCCACTCACTCATCCACTCCGCGGGCGGAGGGACGGCGGCGGCGGGGGCAGACTTACCACTCTTGCGTGGCATAGTGGAGGGGCCTACCTGGCGGATTCGTTACGCGCACGTTCCGAGAGAAGAATCCGCAAGAAACTCTCGGCAATCGTGTCCTAGCGGGCCTACAGAGACCTACTACAACCCCGAGTGGGACTAACCCGGGGGTGAGTTTGTGTGTGAATCTCTGCCGGGTGTAGGCAGAGAGGTGAGTCCTATTTGTGTACCCTAAGCTTGTAATCTCGCTGCCAATCTTAATGTGCAAGCGAGTTCCTAACTGCGTGAGTGCAGAGAGTGACAAGCCGGAGCTGCCACTCAAACAACAAACACGAATAGGATGAAACAAGGAAAGGTCTAGGAGGGAGTGAGGCGATATCCGGGGTCGACTAGGAGGCCCCCCAAGGCCGACTGATCCGGACCCGTCCAACTGACGGCCCTGTCCTGAAGGGACGGGGCAGGGTGCGTGGGTCGACACCCACTCGGCTTCGTTAACACCGCGAGGTATCCACCGAGTACCGCCTTTGTTGTGAAAACAACAAATACGACGGATTTAAAAAATTGACGTCTCCACTCGAGTTGCGACAACAACTGAACGCGTCTTAAAAAAGACACGACAGGTGCCGACTTGTTTGCCGCGCGTTGTGTTCTGAAAAGAACAAAACCCGCGACGATGACGTAATTCGTGTGCACCTACGAACGACCACTATAAATAGTAGCCGTCTGCAAACACACACGAAAAACGAATCGAAAAAGTTATCGCAATCACCAACAAGCAATCGCGTACGTGAGCTCGCAAAATGTAAACAACTTACAAAGTTGCAAGAACACGACCGAACGGCTCAAAGGCAGAATGCAATATGACTCTAGTTGAAACGCTTTCGCTCATATATATAGGTTTGCGGCGCGGCTACGTCACTGGTAGGGGTACTGCGCTAACTGAACGATTCCGTCCAATCGCGCGTGCGCGAGTGTCGTTCCGACTCGTCCCGTCTCTTTCGGTCGCTCGCTCGTAGCGTGTTTTCGAATCTTGTTTCGTTGTTGTTGTAATTTCACCAAAAAGTATAGGTTTTGTCTTGTTATTGAGTATTTTAATATATTTTTCAGGATGGTGCTGCGGAGCGGCGTGGTGAATGAAGGTAAAGGGGGGGGCGGCGCCGCGAACATCCACAATAACAAAAAAAACCGTCGTGTAAAAAAGACGCCAGCAATGTCGAGGTTCGTAAAATGCCTGAAGGGCAACCCGCAACCCCGCCGAGGTCCAAAAATAAAAGGAGGTATCAAAACGTCAGCTTCCCGGCGAATGGCGAAAAAAAAAAAAAAAAAAAAAAAAAAAACCTCAGCTCGGACTATTTCCACGCGGGGGTGAAGGCGGGGGGGGGGGGGGGAAGCCCAAAAATTACCTCTCAAAATTTTTTTTTCCGCCAGCTATGTCGGCTTCTGCGACACAACTCCGACTTCCGACATGACTTTCAACCTTACATACATCTCTTCTTGCTAAATTACCGAACGCACATACGTCTTACTTATATACTACTGACCACTGCCTGTACATACACATTGCACATACCTAATTCACATGTACGTTCTGCCATACTTACGATACGAATACTAATATTTCTACTATCTCGACGCCGTAACTGTAACCCATACACACCTACTTACTTCATCATTACTTACTTACTACATACAACATATTATACAATTATAATTATTCAGACAAGTCAGCCACCAACATAGAGAAACAGTAACTCGACTTAGTTACCGTGAAACTTTTGTTAGCCCTGAAAAGGGCTTTTTGCTTGGTTGCCATACGATACGACCGAAGACAACCGATATACGAGAGCGCGAATAGCGTGCTTGTACGAGACGAGTGCGAAAAGAGCGTTGCGCACAAAAGAACAACACAGCTGTGTCGTCTCTCAGAACACCGCTCTCTCTATCACACACTCACACTCGACGAGAAGCCACGTAGGACACGCGAGTCGCTGATTCGAGCGACGCTCGACGCTTACTTCTTAGCGGCTGAAGCTTTCTTCGCGGCGGGTTTCGATTTCGGTGTAGCTGCGGCCTTCTTAGGTTTAGGCGCCTTCGGCTTCTTGGTCGGGGGGCTTGGCGGTCTTCTTAGCCTTGGGGTGCGGCGCCTCCCTTCGCCTTGGCGGGGGCGGCGGCCTTCTTGGCGGCCGGCTTCTTCTTGGCGGCTGCCGCGGCCTTCTTCTCCTTAGCACTAGCCGCGGCGGACGCCTTAGACTTCGAGGGCGAACCCGAGGCGGCCGAGGCGCTAGCAGCGGCGGCTGCGGCCTTCTTGGTCTTGGCCCCCGCCTGCGATGCGGTAGCCTTCTTAGCCTTCGACGCTGCCGTCGCGGCGGCGGCGGCTCCCTTGCCGCCGCTGCCCCCCTTTCCACCGGCACCGGCGCTCGCGGGTTTCTTCGAAGCGGCGGATTTAGACTCGAGTTTGAACGAACCCGAAGCTCCCTTGCCCTTTGTCTGTATCAAGGCACCGGATTCGACGGCGCTCTTGAGGTACTTCTTGATGAACGGAGCCAATTTCTCAGCGTCGACCTTGTACTGTGCGGCGATGTATTTCTTGATAGCCTGCAACGAGGAACCGCTGCGCTCCTTCATCTCCTTGATAGCGCTGTTCACCATTTCGGATGTTTTAGGATGAGTAGGCTTCGCTTTAGGCTTCTTCGCACCGGCGCCGCCCGCCTGTCTCGCTTGCTTCTTCGCCGGCGTAGCGGGAGCCGGAGCCTCGGTAGCTACTGCTGTGTCTGCCATTATATCGTATTTTACTTGTTGTCTTGTTTGTTTGTTGTTATTAACGAACGAACGAACGTACGTACGTGACACGTAGAGTAAAAAAGTAGAGAGACTTAGATGTCGCCACTTTACTCGTAGTCGAATAGCGTCGTTCAGGTACGACGAAACTTTACCGTAACGAGCGCCGCGGTCTCGCGCGACGATTTCTCGTATGAACGCTTGAAACTTTCACTAACACGTATCTAATAAAAATAAATTTTTATTTAGGTAAACATGAGAAATCAATATATATTCGGGTTTAATATGATAGTACATGAAGTTGACTATCTATACGGGTCGTCGGTAATATCGAGAACGCAGTTTAGTATCGGGTGCGTCGATTTAAATCGGCGAGCGCGTACTCCCGGTACCTCGGGTGTCTATCAAAATGCATTTTTATCATATTAAGCATAAAGTTATCACGTTACGAGGTCGACGCATCAACGACGAAGATATCGAAGATTTAAAACGACAGGATTTCGTCGATATCGGATAGTTGGAGTCGATAATTATCGACCTAAAAGTGGACCGTCGTAAAACACCAAACGCAGCGCGGTGCGCGAGTCGAGCTCGGTCGTCTCGTAGTCGAGGAGAGAAGCTTAAGGACGGAGGAATCGTATCGGAATACACAGGGACTGACTGACGAGTAAAGTGCAGTGTGTGCGTGTGATAATATTTTCAAAATAACAACACAAATATGAAATTAAGAAAATAAACAATAATAATCCTGGAGGGCTGCGTGATCGTGAAATCTCGCGATCGCCGGCGCGTTTCGCTTCGGTCGAATATTTATGTGCGTGTGCACTAGTACTCTGTAGTACAAGTGGCTTATAATTTTTGTAAACTATTTCGTTACCTATTATAGAACAATATCTAGATATATTCATAAACTCTCATCAATAGTTAAATATATCTCGTGTGTGTGTGTGTGTGTGTGTACACTTAATGGAAACGTATGCAAGTACAGATGTACCTAGATATCGCTTTTTTTTTTTTTCTCTCTCCCTAATAACACATTACACAGTGTCGTCATCTAAGATATTCCCATCATTTAATATAATATATGTTGTATACGAGCGATGATAGCGAATAGGATGACTTGATAAAGTCACTGTGGACAACTAAAGAGAGTCCTTGAGATTGTAAGTTTCAGATTCTTATAACCTTAAATCTCATCAACATCGTGGAACGAACTACTAAACGAATTTATTAGGTGTATGTACCTATATGTGTTCGCGACGGGTATCATCCGCACGCCGCGAGCGCATAGTTAAGAATAAACACTGTTCGATTCGTACGTCACCATAAAAAGTAAACCGAGGTAATTATGTGCGGGTGGAAGGAAAAATATCGCGAGAAATATTAATGTTGTTGTTCGCGACTTTTTTCCGTCCACCGTCACATTGCATTTGTTAGTGTTTAAATTTGTATCCTAATTTAGTGTTTATTTCGTAAATTATAGACTTAATCGGTGCTTTATATTGTTAAATAGCTAGCAAAAATGATAAGTAACATTGTTTTATATAGTTTGTTGTCATAACTTCGTTAATTTTAATAAATTTTAGCAAATGTTTGAAATTATTAACTTCGTAAATATTAGATAGCGTGACGTTTTAGTGCTAGTATTGCCAGAAATTGAAAGCCTAGGTCTCATAGGTTATAAATATATATAGTTTAAGACTGAAATGTAATTATTTTAAGTTTTATCGCAATAAAACATAATTTGTTCGTTGGTTTCATTTATAAACTTAATTTAAGACCTGAAAATCACAGGTCACATAGTTATCATAGGTATTGCCAGAAAGCCTATGACATGCCCTAACACACCCTAGTATTCGTATCATGGTAACCACAATAGTTCGGGAGTTATCTTGAAATTCATCCTCACAGTCGGGTTGATTTGTGAATTTTTATAGTATTTATCGTCGTAGCTTTTCAACCGTAGGGGTGGTAGGGGTGTGTTATACATAGTCGGATAGGGCATTTCATAGGCAATCTGGCAACATTTGTTGCATTTATATAGCTTCATAGTTAGTCTAGATATTAAGGTTTTTATAAAGGTAAACAAATAAATTGAGGCTCGGTGAAGGGGCGATAGTACGCGGTTCTCGGCGTGGTAAAGTTCTCTCGTACTTAAGCGCGCGAGGCTCGCGGGCTAATCGTAGTCATCGGCATAGCAAGATTTCTTAGAAAAAGTAGTAAACAAACCATAGTAAGCAAACACGTGATCGTATCGTCGCCCCTTCAACGCCTACCTAAGTATACTTGAAGACTTTTATTTTCACCAGTGCATTCCTCTCATTCCAGACCTACTTGAACCCTTGAAGCTGTACTCGCACATCATCATACAGTCCACATTCGTCATTAAAGAACCAGCGACAACACGGCGTCAGCGTCTCGTTAGCCATCGCACCTACACACCTGCTTCGAGTTACGCCCGTCGTGCACATTCGCTGGTCGCTTCGAGCCGGATACAGCCACATCAAGTATGCCTGTGACAAGATCGCAAGGAAGACCTGCTCAGTCCTGGACCATCGATGCTGGACAAGCTCACCGCACGCCTCCCATCGTCCACGATCAACCACCGTTCTCGCCATCGACCACGGAGGGAAGCGAACAGCCCCCCCCTCACCCGAGGGGTGGTGAAGACCAGCAGCGCCCGCCTGCCCCGCGGGAGGATGACAACCGACCGTGCCCCCCCTGCCCCGCGCGGGGGTGACGACTACTTCGTACCAGCATCGATGAGCCAGACTGAAGCATCGTCAGCGCTGACGCCCTCCGCTTCGTGTATCGAGGATTGTTCGGAGCGAACAGTGAAGACTGTAAACAAGACGTATAGCCGAGTTATGCCGATGACTGCCCGGGGTGACGCCCGTATCGAACATAAAGCGCCGTCGAATAAATCGACGGTATCGACAAGGAAAATCAGGAAGGCTCGGGAAGACCTCCTGAAAATCAAGTTGGAGCTAGCTCAGCTGGCACTTCAGCGCGCCGAGGATGAATCGGACAACGAATATATGGATGATAGAATATCCAATGAAGAATACGTACGTTCCTGGCTGGAAGAAGCCCCGGAACCAGAACCGACGGAGGACACCGCCGCCGAGGGAGGACATCGATCAATGGGCAACGCGCCACCGCCACCCTCTACGGACATAGTTAATTCAGCCCTCCGTTCGAAGACAGTGAGAGAGGACACCGCCGCCGAGGGAGGACATCGATCAATGGGCAACGCGCCACCGCCACCCTCTACGGACATAGTAAATTCAGCCCTCTACTCAACAAACATCGCAACAGGAAAGGACACCGCCGCTGGGGGAGGACATCGATCAACAGGCAACGCGCCACCGCCACCCTCTACGGACATCGATAATGAAGCCCTTTCACATAGAAGAAATTTAAAGAAAAATATTGAAGATACTGCAAGGGGAGACTCGCTCCGTCCGTTTATAACGGAGCTCACCTCTGCCATCGCATCGCTCGCCGGCAACAGAAGCGAAGAGAAGCCTACGCCGCATCATCCTGCCGCATCGAAGGTCATCATGACACTACCGAACTTCAGTGGAGCACATACAGAATGGCTGTCGTTTCGTGCTATTTATGAAACCACTCGCTCGTACTTCAACGACGTGGAGAACACAGCGAGACTGAGGAGAAGCTTAAGAGGAAGAGCGCTTGACACAGTTAGCTCGGAACTCATCGGTCACGCGAAGCCGGAGGACATCATGAAGGAGCTGGAGCTTCAGTTCGGCCGCCCGGATTCTATAGCGCAAGCTGAGACTGATCGACTGCGGGGACTGCCACGCTGTGGAGAAGCACCCAAGGACATCTGCACGTTTGCGAGCCGTGTCCGAAGTGGCATCGTGACACTGCGCGCACTCAAGAAGGATCACTACCTCATGAACGCTGAACTTATGCGCATCCTCACCGAGAAGCTACCGAACTCTCTACGTGTGCAGTGGTACAAAACATACACTGAAAAGTATGATTCGACGCCGAACCTCAGTCTCTTCAGCGACTTCATCACCGAACAAGCTCGCTACTGCAGCGCATTCGCACCGCCTGAAAACATCACTGAAACACCAGCAGCTAGACGTGTGACGCACAGAACGCATACCACTATAGAGAAGCCCGCACTGAAGTGCCGCATCTGCGAGACAGACGGACATCGCTCTGCAGACTGCCGCAAGTTCAGACAGGCTTCTAGCAACAAGAAGTGGGAACTTGCCAAGCAGCACAACATGTGTTTCCGCTGTCTACAACATCGTCATCGAGGGCACACCTGTCAACGTAAGACCTGTGGGACGGAAGGCTGCACTGCGTCACACCACAACCTGCTGCACTACAAGAAGAAGGCGCTCGACAACGAAGCCAAGTCGGAGGCGCAGGAAATAGTTGCAAGTTCGCGCAACCATACCAGCCAGGCGTTTTTAAAGATAGTTCCAGTGCAACTGATTGGACCGGCGGGAGAAGTTCGCACGTACGCGCTACTGGATGACGGCTCAACCGTGTCACTCATAGATGAGGAGCTCGCAAACATGATCGGCGCTGAAGGGCCCGTTGAACCGATGAAGATAGGCGTAATAGGTGACATGACCGTCAACACGCCTATGTCAAGGAAGGTGGAGCTCACAATGGCCACTAGATCGCAGAAAAGGATACCCTTCAGAGCGCGCACTATACCGCAGCTGAACCTGTCACCGCAGTCAATCAGCCGAGATGATATCGTCAACTGCAAACACCTCATTGACCTGGAAGATCAGCTGACATACAGCGCAGGCACGCCAAGGATTATCATCGGGCAGGACAATTGGCACTTGCTCCTGGCTAGTGACATTCGAAGAGGGCCACAGCATCAACCAGTTGCATCGCTCACTTCTCTGGGATGGGTGCTGCACGGCGCACACACTAGAACACTGGGGCAGCGAGTGCACTTCGTCAATCAAGTGAACAGCAGCGAGGAAAACATCGACAAGCAACTGCGTGACTACTTCGCACTCGAGTCACTTTTCGTCAACCCACGCCGTCCAGCTTCTGACCCTGAGAAGAGGGCAGAAGAGATACTCCAACACAGCATAGAACCTCAAGAAGATGGCCGCCTTCAAACTGCGTTGCTCTGGAAGAGTGACGATATACAGATGCCGGATAGCTACGCTACAGCGATGAATAGATTAGTATCGATAGAGAAGAAACTCGACAGGAATCCTGCTCTAAAGGATAGATACACGGAGCAGATGGATTCACTCATAGTAAAGGGTTACGCGGAGAAAGCGCCCCTTGAACGTACACCAGGAAGGACATGGTACCTGCCGCACTTCGATGTCTTCAACCCCATGAAACCGGACAAGCTTCGCATCGTGCACGACGCAGCAGCTAAGACAAAAGGGATGTCACTCAACGACTACCTGCTCACGGGCCCGGACTTGCTGCAGTCGCTGCCTGGCGTGATGATGCGCTTCAGGCGCCACCCTGTCGCCGTCTCCGGAGACATAGCGGAGATGTTCATGCAAGTCAAAGTGAAGCCAGAAGACAGAGACGCTCTCCGATACCTGTGGAGAGGAAACCGGCGGGAGGGAGCGCCTGAAGAGTATCGCATGACTTCGATTATCTTCGGCGCAGCAAGTTCACCGTGTACAGCGATATTCGCAAAGGACTGGAATGCAAAACGTTATGAAAACGAGCACCCAGAAGCAGTAGAAGCAATAATAGATAATCATTACATGGATGACTACCTCGATTCTTTCAAAACCGTAGAGGAGGCGACGCGCACAATCAAGATAGTTCGACATATACATAGTACTGCGCGATTCGACCTTTCAAAATGGGTGTCCAACAGCGAAGATGTGATACGCGAGGTGGAACCCACACATCAACAAACTAAAATCGTCAATCTCGGAAACGTAGAAGACACCGAGAAGGTACTCGGCGTGATTTGGAAACCACACACAGACGAGCTGAGCTTCAACTTGAAACTCGCGCGTCTTCCTGACGGCCTGCTAGAAAAGGAACTGCCAACCAAGAGAGAGGCATTGAAGATAGTAATGTCGCTCTACGATCCTCTTGGTCTCGCTTCACCTGTAACCATCAAGGCGAAACAGATATTACAAGAAGCCTGGAGACGAGGAGTCGACTGGGATCAACCTCTGGACGAAGAACTGACAAGCCAATGGAAGGCGTGGATACGTCACCTCAAACAGCTCAAGGACGTCAGCATACCGCGCTGCTACCCTGGATACAGCGAGGCTGTAAATCTTCAAGTCCACGTGTTCACCGACGCCAGCGAGAAGGCCTACGCAACAGCAGTGTATTGGAGGGCGACGACACCAGGCGACAACATACACGTCAGTCTCGTCATGGCGAAGGCGAAGGTATCGCCGGTGAAGTTGCTGTCAATACCGCGCCTCGAGTTACAAGCTGCGGTAATGGGAACTCGTGTCGCTGCGGCCGTGGTGCAGGAACACAGGATCAAGCCCGCCTCCGTGACCTATTGGACTGACAGCAAAACCGTCCTGACGTGGATAAGGAGAGGAGCCAGATCGTACAAGCCATTCGTCGCACACCGCCTAGCAGCCATAGAGGAAAATAGCAAAGTGGAACAGTGGCATTGGGTGCCTACGAAAATGAATATAGCAGACGCCGCGACGCGCGACGTCCCACAACACTTCGACTCAAGGCACGAGTGGTACGGCGGCCCTGATTTCCTGCACCACGATCCGTCAACCTGGCCGTCGGAGTCACCTTCTGCAGACCAACAGACAGGAGAAGAGAAGACGAACACGCTCACGCTGGAAAGCGTGTCAAACGTCAGAGAAGCCGTCCCAGATTCCGTTCGATTCTCTAAGTGGGAGCGTTTATTACGCGCCACTGCGAGGATACTACAGTTCGTGTCGTTGTGTAAACAACGTATTGAGAAGACTTTCTACAAGAGAACGTCAAAGAATAGAGAAAACGACCCCGATTGGTCTAAGAGACGAGTATCACGTCCTTCAACCAAAACGGCTCGTACACCGATAGAAACTTCACACAGAAAATTCATCATAATAGAAGCAGAATTCTTACGACGGGCTGAGAAGCTACTCGTCTGCGTCGTACAGAGTGAAGCGTTCACAAAGGAAATTGTGAACCTGCAAAACCAGGAAACAATCGCTAAGGATAGCAGGCTGCAACCGCTGCGCGTAGAACTCGACGACGGTGTCGTCATATTAAGAAGCCGCATAGCTGCTGTCGACAAAGTCGCTAAAAGCGTGAAGAGCCCCCCTGTGTTGGACGGTGATCACCGCATTACCCAGCTGTACATAGATTGGACACATCGTAGCCTACAACACAGCGGCACCGAGCTCGTCGTTAACGAGGTACGACAGCACTACTGGATCGTGCGCCTGCGGCCCATCGTCAAGCAAGTAATCGCACGCTGCCTACAGTGTCGCATTCGCAGCGCGCGTGCTCCGACACCGTCAACAGGCGACCATCCCAAGACGCGCCTAGCACACCATCGCAGGCCATTTACTTACACCGGGCTAGACTACTTTGGCCCGCTGTCAGTCACCGTCGGTCGCCAGCATCAGAAGAGATATGTGGCGCTCTTCACATGTCTCACCACCAGAGCGGTTCACCTGGAGATCGCCAACAACCTCAGCGCGGACTCCGCGGTGTTGGCGCTGCGCAGGTTCGCAGCGCGACGCGGCTGTCCCACCGAAATATACTCGGACAACGGCACCAACATGCACGGTGCAGACCGTGAGCTGCGTGAGGCTTGCCAGCAAGAGGCCAGCCGACGCGGCATCGTGTGGCGTTTCATTACGCCCTCCGCGCCATTCATGGGTGGCGCCTGGGAGCGCCTGGTGCGGTGCGTAAAGACTGCGCTCGCCGCCACGCTCCACGAACGCCATCCGCACGAGGAGGTCCTCGCGACGCTGCTCTGCGAGGCCGAGTACGTCGTCAACAGTCGCCCGCTCACCCACGTGTCTGTGAGCGGCGACGACGACGAGTCCATCACACCGAACCACTTCCTGCTGGGCGGCTCGGCACGCCTGCCGAGCCCCGGCACATTCGACGAGCGAGACCTCGACTGCAAGAAGCACTGGCGACGCTCCCAAATACTCGCCGACATGTTCTGGCGTCGCTGGGGTGCGCGAGTACCTGCCCGAGCTGCAACACCGGCGGGAGCCGCACGCCCGCGGCCCCGCGCTCCAGCTGGGCGACCCCGTGCTCATCGCCGACGGCAACCTGCCTCGCAACACCTGGCCGCGAGGCCGGATAGCCGCCGTGTACCCTGGCGCAGACGGTGAGGTTCGGACCGCTGACGTGCGCACCGCTGGTGGCATGCTAAAGCGTCCGACGAAGAAGCTGGTACCGCTGCCTAAGTAGGCGGCGCGGTACGTCACCATGGCGCGTTGCGGCGCTGCGTCATAACACTGTGACGTCGCTCACCGGGTGATGCAGCATCGCTACGAGTCATCGCTACGAGCATCGCTACGAGTCATCGCTACGAGCATCGCTACGAGTCATCGAGTCACCACGTCATCGGGTCTCCGCATCATCGGCCGTCGTGACGTCATCGCATTGGATCGTCGTGGTACCCTGGCGCCTACGCTCTGCTGCACGGCGGGAGAGATGTTCGCGACGGGTATCATCCGCACGCCGCGAGCGCATAGTTAAGAATAAACACTGTTCGATTCGTACGTCACCATAAAAAGTAAACCGAGGTAATTATGTGCGGGTGGAAGGAAAAATATCGCGAGAAATATTAATGTTGTTGTTCGCGACTTTTTTCCGTCCACCGTCACATTGCATTTGTTAGTGTTTAAATTTGTATCCTAATTTAGTGTTTATTTCGTAAATTATAGACTTAATCGGTGCTTTATATTGTTAAATAGCTAGCAAAAATGATAAGTAACATTGTTTTATATAGTTTGTTGTCATAACTTCGTTAATTTTAATAAATTTTAGCAAATGTTTGAAATTATTAACTTCGTAAATATTAGATAGCGTGACGTTTTAGTGCTAGTATTGCCAGAAATTGAAAGCCTAGGTCTCATAGGTTATAAATATATATAGTTTAAGACTGAAATGTAATTATTTTAAGTTTTATCGCAATAAAACATAATTTGTTCGTTGGTTTCATTTATAAACTTAATTTAAGACCTGAAAATCACAGGTCACATAGTTATCATAGGTATTGCCAGAAAGCCTATGACATGCCCTAACACACCCTAGTATTCGTATCATGGTAACCACAATAGTTCGGGAGTTATCTTGAAATTCATCCTCACAGTCGGGTTGATTTGTGAATTTTTATAGTATTTATCGTCGTAGCTTTTCAACCGTAGGGGTGGTAGGGGTGTGTTATACATAGTCGGATAGGGCATTTCATAGGCAATCTGGCAACATTTGTTGCATTTATATAGCTTCATAGTTAGTCTAGATATTAAGGTTTTTATAAAGGTAAACAAATAAATTGAGGCTCGGTGAAGGGGCGATAGTACGCGGTTCTCGGCGTGGTAAAGTTCTCTCGTACTTAAGCGCGCGAGGCTCGCGGGCTAATCGTAGTCATCGGCATAGCAAGATTTCTTAGAAAAAGTAGTAAACAAACCATAGTAAGCAAACACGTGATCGTATCGTCGCCCCTTCAACGCCTACCTAAGTATACTTGAAGACTTTTATTTTCACCAGTGCATTCCTCTCATTCCAGACCTACTTGAACCCTTGAAGCTGTACTCGCACATCATCATACAGTCCACATTCGTCATTAAAGAACCAGCGACAACACGGCGTCAGCGTCTCGTTAGCCATCGCACCTACACACCTGCTTCGAGTTACGCCCGTCGTGCACAATATGTAACTTCGGTTTCATTATTAATTGATAGACAAATCTATCAGTGTGTGTGTGTGTTTGTTTGTTGACGTATCCTCACGAGAAACATTTTAAAAAAATACGAATCATATGCGGCCCTGAAAAGGGCCTTTTTGTTTGAGCGTGTCAGCATCTATATCATGGGAGTATAGAATACGGACAGCACTCTCGTCGTAGCTAGTAGAGAGGTAGAAGTGGTGAGAATCAGCGGTAGGCGGCGGCGGTGGCGACGTAGCAGGTCCGTGAGAATAGATGTGAAATGATGCACATATACGAATCACACGCACGCGCACATTAGAGACGCTATCACCCTCCTCCTCCCGGCTGATTTCACACGCACGACATACGCAAACACTAGCCGCGACGCGTTGTCGTTTAACCGCCGAAACCGTAGAGGGTGCGGCCCTGACGTTTCAGAGCGTACACGACGTCCATGGCGGTGACGGTCTTCCTCTTCGCGTGCTCGGTGTAGGTGACGGCGTCACGGATCACGTTCTCGAGGAACACCTTCAAAACACCACGGGTCTCCTCGTAGATAAGACCGGAGATACGTTTCACACCGCCTCTGCGCGCCAAACGACGGATAGCGGGCTTCGTGATACCCTGGATGTTATCACGAAGTACTTTCCTGTGACGCTTAGCTCCTCCTTTTCCCAGACCCTTTCCTCCCTTACCGCGACCGGTCATCTTGTTAGTGGTAGTAGTAGTTTTTGTTGAACGAACGAAACGCACACGATCAACGCCGCTTCAGCGCCGACGACAGACTGTTTAAGAGCGAGCAACACCGCCGCCTTTTTATATCCTGCGCACGGGTCGCATCGAGACGGCGGCGCGGGGAGAGCGGGCGGGGGGGGGGGGGGGGACGACGAAAAGCGACTACAGCGCCACCAACGTCGACGTATGCTTGCTTTTTCCACGATTTTATGAAGTAGATATCTACATTATAAAATGTTTATACTAAAAAATATAATAATAATGTAATTATTTATGTAGTAGGTACATACCGTTTTTCGTTGTTAAAATTGCAATAGTATTTTTACGTCTTTATTATAAAATTATGAACGGAGTACCTGATTAAAATTATTATTTCAAACTCTTGCACATACACAATCAATATGTAAATGCAATATACCGATCACTTATTAAGTCGGTACTATATATAAATTATATAAGTAGTGCGCGTACATAAGCATTGTAATATTATATTCATATCATAATCGACATGTAAACGAGAGTGTTGAGGACACGAGTCTACATACATTATAAAAGAGAGAGAGATTGACGTATCTCGACAAAAGAAACATATTATTTTTATATAATATATGATACATATGTGGCCCTGAAAAGGGCCTTTTTTGTGTTTTTGTTGTTACAAACGACGACGAACAACTTAAGCACGCAGCGGTAGCCCGTGAGAGATTGCATGTCCCCCCGCGCAGACGCGAGCCGTGCCGTGTTGCCGGTGCCGGTGAGAACACGAAACGCGAATACGCTTTTTAAGCGCGTTCGCCTCTGATCCTGCGCGCCAACTGTATGTCCTTAGGCATAATGGTGACGCGTTTCGCGTGAATGGCGCACAGGTTGGTGTCTTCGAAGAGACCGACGAGGTACGCCTCGCTGGCTTCCTGGAGCGCCATGACGGCGGAGCTCTGGAACCTAAGATCGGTCTTGAAGTCTTGAGCGATCTCACGCACTAAACGTTGGAAAGGCAGCTTGCGGATCAACAGTTCGGTACTCTTCTGGTAACGACGAATCTCACGAAGGGCGACGGTACCGGGCCTGTAACGATGAGGCTTCTTGACACCACCGGTCGCCGGTGCGCTTTTGCGCGCCGCCTTGGTGGCGAGCTGTTTCCTCGGTGCCTTACCACCGGTGGATTTACGAGCGGTCTGCTTTGTACGGGCCATATTGTTGCGTTATTAGTAGTTAACGCGCACGCGCTCACACAGATTTAAACGAACGAGAATATTCACACGTCCGCACGCTACGAACGAACGGTTGAGAATAAAAACCCCGCGCGATTTCCCTCCGTTTTATACGGATCGCGACGCGGCGTAGACCGCGCTCACTAGCGCCCTCTGCCGCTGTTTTCTTTCGAACGTAACTTTTTATTTTTCTCGACGAAACATTAAGCTCATCGCAGGTTGCTGGCTGGTTAAATTTTTGCCTCGAATATCCAGTAAATAAATCTTTTGGTATTAAATACCCATGTATTTATTATTTAATACTAGATCTAAGGAAGGACCGACAAATCATTTGTCGCGATTCGTGTTTTGTTTTTATCCATATGACATGACGCCTGCCCAGTACGAAAATCTTTTATTTATGCCTAGGTATATACAAATAATTATGGTGCAGGTCTTATTTATCATCATACTACAATATACGATAAGAAAGCGCGCGTTATTCATTCAAGTATTTCTGGCAAAGGGATAGAGTATTCCATTGTAAATATTGCGCGTTATTAGTTACCTAGCAATAGTATGTATTAATATGATTAAATAATACCTACATTTATTATAATCATTGTTGTTGTTGTTGTGAATAGTGTATGTACGATGAGAGTTAGACGTCAAAACGAGAGAAACGTGAATATATATATTTCACATGAATAAATTTGTGGCCCTGAAAAGGGCCTTTTGTTTGTTCTTAACGTTCGCACCCCGCCGCTCTTGTCGGTTTGTCTGCCGTCGACCTGCGTGTACGCGAGCGTCCAGATAATATCGTTACATCATCATCATAATATTATACATGATGTGCAGTATGATGCGGCACGTATACACGCACGCACACACACACACACATAGGATATCACTCGTGAATCACAAACGCGCACACACATCAGGCGAGACATAGCAGCAGCGACGACGACGGACGATAATGATGACCACCGCGCTCCTCACTTGGAGCTGGTGTACTTCGTGACGGCCTTGGTGCCTTCACTGACGGCGTGCTTGGCGAGCTCGCCGGGGAGCAGGAGACGCACCGAAGTCTGGACCTCCCTCGAGGTGATGGTCGATCTCTTGTTGTAGTGAGCGAGACGGGACGCCTCGGCGGCGATACGTTCGAAGATGTCGTTCACGAAAGAGTTCATGATCGACATAGCTTTACTGGAGATACCGGTGTCGGGGTGGACCTGCTTGAGGACCTTGTAGATGTAGATGGCGTAGCTCTCCTTCCTCTTGTGCTTCTTCTTCTTCTTATCGGTCTTCGAGATGTTCTTCTGGGCCTTGCCAGATTTCTTGGCGGCCTTACCGCTAGTCTTGGGCGGCATACTTGTTATTAAACGTAGTAGTAGATATTAAAAATCACTTAACAAACACACACAGAACGAGCACGAGCACGTTCCGAGCGTAGCGCTGATGAGTGAGTGTCCCGTCGCAAACTAGCAAACACCTTATTTATGGGCGACGTTTTGATAACGTTGCGGCGGAGGTACCCCGTCCGATCGACGCTATCGACCAATCACAGCGCAGCCGGTCTCGCTCGGCGGGGCTGAGGGAGGGGAGGGGAGGGTTCGACGTGCTGCGAGGAGAGCGCTGAGGGAGCGGGGTGAGGATTTTTGTTTTTGGATATTTACTCGCTAGATTGAGAATAATAAAAAAAAAAAATAATATTAAGAAAAAAAAAAAAGAAAGTTAATATGATCTACAAGTAGGTACTAACCTGCCTGCACTATATATTCATAATTTTATCTAATAATACTACTATGGTTGAATGTGTATTGAATTTTTTAATAATTCATCTCAACAGGCGACGTAATGAACTCTCATGCTCTGTTAAGAACTATTTAATATATAAAATTATACTCTGTCACAATGTTATTAATTACGAAACTGCTGGACCGATTCTCTTGAAAATTTCAGTAGGTCCGAGAATCGGCTTCTCTCTATTTTTCATACCTATTTTTGTTTTTCTTTTTCGATTACGAAGTCGCGGGCAACAGCTAGTATGTACCTATTAAACTCTTATTTAAATATAATGCATACTTATATTTTCATTCAATGCATTCGACTGTGATTCATCGCTTATGTAGTATTAGTGATGTGCGACGTTCGTACGGTGTTAAATACGGATACTTTTCGCCATAGCGTATGTGAATGTTACCATTATTGTTATAATATTGACGATACTCTCACTTAAGAAACGGTCTTGTATATATTTGACACGAATCATATTGTGGCCCTGAAAAGGGCCTTTTGTTTGGTCGGTGCAACGAGCCGAGCGTAGGTAGAGCAGCGCGCATCGATCGACATGTCACATAATTACACACACACAATATTATGTATCATTATGAACACTATCGATATACGCGTGCACTACCGCATAGCACACCCGTGTAGGAACAAGCGTGCAGGCGGCGCTTGCTCGCAGTTCAATGGCAAACTGCGGGCTCGCTTAGGCTTTCTTCTCGGTCTTCTTCGGCAGTAGCACGGCCTGGATGTTGGGCAGCACACCACCTTGGGCGATGGTAACACCGGAGAGCAGCTTGTTCAACTCTTCGTCGTTACGGATGGCCAATTGAAGATGACGCGGGATGATCCTGGTCTTCTTGTTGTCCCCTGGCGGCGTTACCGGCCAACTCGAAGGAAACCTCAGCGGCGAGGTATTCCATGACGGCGGCCAGGTATACAGGGGCGCCGGCACCGACACGCTCTGCGTAGTTTCCATTGCGGAGCAGCCTATGAATACGTCCGACGGGGAACTGGAGACCAGCACGGTTGGAGCGGGACTTTGCCTTTCCCTTGACTTTTCCGCCTTTACCGCGACCAGACATGATACTTTGCTATTAATTCGCTCACACAACAACAAATAATTCAACAACGCGTGCGCGCCGTTGAACGGTCAAGTGAAGAATGTACTCTAGTTGAAACGCTTTCGCTCATATATATAGGTTTGCGGCGCGGCTACGTCACTGGTAGGGGTACTGCGCTAACTGAACGATTCCGTCCAATCGCGCGTGCGCGAGTGTCGTTCCGACTCGTCCCGTCTCTTTCGGTCGCTCGCTCGTAGCGTGTTTTCGAATCTTGTTTCGTTGTTGTTGTAATTTCACCAAAAAGTATAGGTTTTGTCTTGTTATTGAGTATTTTAATATATTTTTCAGGATGGTGCTGCGGAGCGGCGTGGTGAATGAAGGTAAAGGGGGGGGGGGGGGGGGGGTGCCGCGAACATCCACAATAACAAAAAAACCGTCGTGTAAAAAAGACGCCAGCAATGTCGAGGTTCGTAAAATGCCTGAAGGGCAACCCGCAACCCCGCCGAGGTCCAAAAATAAAAGGAGGTATCAAAACGTCAGCTTCCCGGCGAATGGCGAAAAAAAAAAAAAAAAAAAAAAAAAACCTCAGCTCGGACTATTTCCACGCGGGGGTGAAGGCGGGGGGGGGGGGGGGGGAAGCCCAAAAATTACCTCTCAAAATTTTTTTTTCCGCCAGCTATGTCGGCTTCTGCGACACAACTCCGACTTCCGACATGACTTTCAACCTTACATACATCTCTTCTTGCTAAATTACCGAACGCACATACGTCTTACTTATATACTACTGACCACTGCCTGTACATACACATTGCACATACCTAATTCACATGTACGTTCTGCCATACTTACGATACGAATACTAATATTTCTACTATCTCGACGCCGTAACTGTAACCCATACACACCTACTTACTTCATCATTACTTACTTACTACATACAACATATTATACAATTATAATTATTCAGACAAGTCAGCCACCAACATAGAGAAACAGTAACTCGACTTAGTTACCGTGAAACTTTTGTTAGCCCTGAAAAGGGCTTTTTGCTTGGTTGCCATACGATACGACCGAAGACAACCGATATACGAGAGCGCGAATAGCGTGCTTGTACGAGACGAGTGCGAAAAGAGCGTTGCGCACAAAAGAACAACACAGCTGTGTCGTCTCTCAGAACACCGCTCTCTCTATCACACACTCACACTCGACGAGAAGCCACGTAGGACACGCGAGTCGCTGATTCGAGCGACGCTCGACGCTTACTTCTTAGCGGCTGAAGCTTTCTTCGCGGCGGGTTTCGATTTCGGTGTAGCTGCGGCCTTCTTAGGTTTAGGCGCCTTCGGCTTCTTGGTCGGGGGCTTGGCGGTCTTCTTAGCCTTGGGTGCGGCGCCTCCCTTCGCCTTGGCGGGGGCGGCGGCCTTCTTGGCGGCCGGCTTCTTCTTGGCGGCTGCCGCGGCCTTCTTCTCCTTAGCACTAGCCGCGGCGGACGCCTTAGACTTCGAGGGCGAACCCGAGGCGGCCGAGGCGCTAGCAGCGGCGGCTGCGGCCTTCTTGGTCTTGGCCCCCGCCTGCGATGCGGTAGCCTTCTTAGCCTTCGACGCTGCCGTCGCGGCGGCGGCGGCTCCCTTGCCGCCGCTGCCCCCCTTTCCACCGGCACCGGCGCTCGCGGGTTTCTTCGAAGCGGCGGATTTAGACTCGAGTTTGAACGAACCCGAAGCTCCCTTGCCCTTTGTCTGTATCAAGGCACCGGATTCGACGGCGCTCTTGAGGTACTTCTTGATGAACGGAGCCAATTTCTCAGCGTCGACCTTGTACTGTGCGGCGATGTATTTCTTGATAGCCTGCAACGAGGAACCGCTGCGCTCCTTCATCTCCTTGATAGCGCTGTTCACCATTTCGGATGTTTTAGGATGAGTAGGCTTCGCTTTAGGCTTCTTCGCACCGGCGCCGCCCGCCTGTCTCGCTTGCTTCTTCGCCGGCGTAGCGGGAGCCGGAGCCTCGGTAGCTACTGCTGTGTCTGCCATTATATCGTATTTTACTTGTTGTCTTGTTTGTTTGTTGTTATTAACGAACGAACGAACGTACGTACGTGACACGTAGAGTAAAAAAGTAGAGAGACTTAGATGTCGCCACTTTACTCGTAGTCGAATAGCGTCGTTCAGGTACGACGAAACTTTACCGTAACGAGCGCCGCGGTCTCGCGCGACGATTTCTCGTATGAACGCTTGAAACTTTTCACTAACACGTATCTAATAAAATAAATTTTTATTTAGGTAAACATGAGAAATCAATATATATTCGGGTTTAATATGATAGTACATGAAGTTGACTATCTATACGGGTCGTCGGTAATATCGAGAACGCAGTTTAGTATCGGGTGCGTCGATTTAAATCGGCGAGCGCGTACTCCCGGTACCTCGGGTGTCTATCAAAATGCATTTTTATCATATTAAGCATAAAGTTATCACGTTACGAGGTCGACGCATCAACGACGAAGATATCGAAGATTTAAAACGACAGGATTTCGTCGATATCGGATAGTTGGAGTCGATAATTATCGACCTAAAAGTGGACCGTCGTAAAACACCAAACGCAGCGCGGTGCGCGAGTCGAGCTCGGTCGTCTCGTAGTCGAGGAGAGAAGCTTAAGGACGGAGGAATCGTATCGGAATACACAGGGACTGACTGACGAGTAAAGTGCAGTGTGTGCGTGTGATAATATTTTCAAAATAACAACACAAATATGAAATTAAGAAAATAAACAATAATAATCCTGGAGGGCTGCGTGATCGTGAAATCTCGCGATCGCCGGCGCGTTTCGCTTCGGTCGAATATTTATGTGCGTGTGCACTAGTACTCTGTAGTACAAGTGGCTTATAATTTTTGTAAACTATTTCGTTACCTATTATAGAACAATATCTAGATATATTCATAAACTCTCATCAATAGTTAAATATATCTCGTGTGTGTGTGTGTGTGTGTGTGTACACTTAATGGAAACGTATGCAAGTACAGATGTACCTAGATATCGCTTTTTTTTTTTTTCTCTCTCCCTAATAACACATTACACAGTGTCGTCATCTAAGATATTCCCATCATTTAATATAATATATGTTGTATACGAGCGATGATAGCGAATAGGATGACTTGATAAAGTCACTGTGGACAACTAAAGAGAGTCCTTGAGATTGTAAGTTTCAGATTCTTATAACCTTAAATCTCATCAACATCGTGGAACGAACTACTAAACGAATTTATTAGGTGTATGTACCTATATGTAACTTCGGTTTCATTATTAATTGATAGACAAATCTATCAGTGTGTGTGTGTGTTTGTTTGTTGACGTATCCTCACGAGAAACATTTTAAAAAAATACGAATCATATGCGGCCCTGAAAAGGGCCTTTTTGTTTGAGCGTGTCAGCATCTATATCATGGGAGTATAGAATACGGACAGCACTCTCGTCGTAGCTAGTAGAGAGGTAGAAGTGGTGAGAATCAGCGGTAGGCGGCGGCGGTGGCGACGTAGCAGGTCCGTGAGAATAGATGTGAAATGATGCACATATACGAATCACACGCACGCGCACATTAGAGACGCTATCACCCTCCTCCTCCCGGCTGATATCACACGCACGACATACGCAAACACTAGCCGCGACGCGTTGTCGTTTAACCGCCGAAACCGTAGAGGGTGCGGCCCTGACGTTTCAGAGCGTACACGACGTCCATGGCGGTGACGGTCTTCCTCTTCGCGTGCTCGGTGTAGGTGACGGCGTCACGGATCACGTTCTCGAGGAACACCTTCAAAACACCACGGGTCTCCTCGTAGATAAGACCGGAGATACGTTTCACACCGCCTCTGCGCGCCAAACGACGGATAGCGGGCTTCGTGATACCCTGGATGTTATCACGAAGTACTTTCCTGTGACGCTTAGCTCCTCCTTTTCCCAGACCCTTTCCTCCCTTACCGCGACCGGTCATCTTGTTAGTGGTAGTAGTAGTTTTTGTTGAACGAACGAAACGCACACGATCAACGCCGCTTCAGCGCCGACGACAGACTGTTTAAGAGCGAGCAACACCGCCGCCTTTTTATATCCTGCGCACGGGTCGCATCGAGACGGCGGCGCGGGGAGAGCGGGCGGGGGGGGGGGGGGGGACGACGAAAAGCGACTACAGCGCCACCAACGTCGACGTATGCTTGCTTTTTCCACGATTTTATGAAGTAGATATCTACATTATAAAATGTTTATACTAAAAAATATAATAATAATGTAATTATTTATGTAGTAGGTACATACCGTTTTTCGTTGTTAAAATTGCAATAGTATTTTTACGTCTTTATTATAAAATTATGAACGGAGTACCTGATTAAAATTATTATTTCAAACTCTTGCACATACACAATCAATATGTAAATGCAATATACCGATCACTTATTAAGTCGGTACTATATATAAATTATATAAGTAGTGCGCGTACATAAGCATTGTAATATTATATTCATATCATAATCGACATGTAAACGAGAGTGTTGAGGACACGAGTCTACATACATTATAAAAGAGAGAGAGATTGACGTATCTCGACAAAAGAAACATATTATTTTATATAATATATGATACATATGTGGCCCTGAAAAGGGCCTTTTTTGTGTTTTTGTTGTTACAAACGACGACGAACAACTTAAGCACGCAGCGGTAGCCCGTGAGAGATTGCATGTCCCCCCGCGCAGACGCGAGCCGTGCCGTGTTGCCGGTGCCGGTGAGAACACGAAACGCGAATACGCTTTTTAAGCGCGTTCGCCTCTGATCCTGCGCGCCAACTGTATGTCCTTAGGCATAATGGTGACGCGTTTCGCGTGAATGGCGCACAGGTTGGTGTCTTCGAAGAGACCGACGAGGTACGCCTCGCTGGCTTCCTGGAGCGCCATGACGGCGGAGCTCTGGAACCTAAGATCGGTCTTGAAGTCTTGAGCGATCTCACGCACTAAACGTTGGAAAGGCAGCTTGCGGATCAACAGTTCGGTACTCTTCTGGTAACGACGAATCTCACGAAGGGCGACGGTACCGGGCCTGTAACGATGAGGCTTCTTGACACCACCGGTCGCCGGTGCGCTTTTGCGCGCCGCCTTGGTGGCGAGCTGTTTCCTCGGTGCCTTACCACCGGTGGATTTACGAGCGGTCTGCTTTGTACGGGCCATATTGTTGCGTTATTAGTAGTTAACGCGCACGCGCTCACACAGATTTAAACGAACGAGAATATTCACACGTCCGCACGCTACGAACGAACGGTTGAGAATAAAAACCCCGCGCGATTTCCCTCCGTTTTATACGGATCGCGACGCGGCGTAGACCGCGCTCACTAGCGCCCTCTGCCGCTGTTTTCTTTCGAACGTAACTTTTTATTTTTCTCGACGAAACATTAAGCTCATCGCAGGTTGCTGGCTGGTTAAATTTTTGCCTCGAATATCCAGTAAATAAATCTTTTGGTATTAAATACCCATGTATTTATTATTTAATACTAGATCTAAGGAAGGACCGACAAATCATTTGTCGCGATTCGTGTTTTGTTTTTATCCATATGACATGACGCCTGCCCAGTACGAAAATCTTTTGTTATTTATGCCTAGGTATATACAAATAATTATGGTGCAGGTCTTATTTATCATCATACTACAATATACGATAAGAAAGCGCGCGTTATTCATTCAAGTATTTCTGGCAAAGGGATAGAGTATTCCATTGTAAATATTGCGCGTTATTAGTTACCTAGCAATAGTATGTATTAATATGATTAAATAATACCTACATTTATTATAATCATTGTTGTTGTTGTTGTGAATAGTGTATGTACGATGAGAGTTAGACGTCAAAACGAGAGAAACGTGAATATATATATTTCACATGAATAAATTTGTGGCCCTGAAAAGGGCCTTTTGTTTGTTCTTAACGTTCGCACCCCGCCGCTCTTGTCGGTTTGTCTGCCGTCGACCTGCGTGTACGCGAGCGTCCAGATAATATCGTTACATCATCATCATAATATTATACATGATGTGCAGTATGATGCGGCACGTATACACGCACGCACACACACACACACATAGGATATCACTCGTGAATCACAAACGCGCACACACATCAGGCGAGACATAGCAGCAGCGACGACGACGGACGATAATGATGACCACCGCGCTCCTCACTTGGAGCTGGTGTACTTCGTGACGGCCTTGGTGCCTTCACTGACGGCGTGCTTGGCGAGCTCGCCGGGGAGCAGGAGACGCACCGAAGTCTGGACCTCCCTCGAGGTGATGGTCGATCTCTTGTTGTAGTGAGCGAGACGGGACGCCTCGGCGGCGATACGTTCGAAGATGTCGTTCACGAAAGAGTTCATGATCGACATAGCTTTACTGGAGATACCGGTGTCGGGGTGGACCTGCTTGAGGACCTTGTAGATGTAGATGGCGTAGCTCTCCTTCCTCTTGTGCTTCTTCTTCTTCTTATCGGTCTTCGAGATGTTCTTCTGGGCCTTGCCAGATTTCTTGGCGGCCTTACCGCTAGTCTTGGGCGGCATACTTGTTATTAAACGTAGTAGTAGATATTAAAAATCACTTAACAAACACACACAGAACGAGCACGAGCACGTTCCGAGCGTAGCGCTGATGAGTGAGTGTCCCGTCGCAAACTAGCAAACACCTTATTTATGGGCGACGTTTTGATAACGTTGCGGCGGAGGTACCCCGTCCGATCGACGCTATCGACCAATCACAGCGCAGCCGGTCTCGCTCGGCGGGGCTGAGGGAGGGGAGGGGAGGGTTCGACGTGCTGCGAGGAGAGCGCTGAGGGAGCGGGGTGAGGATTTTTGTTTTTGGATATTTACTCGCTAGATTGAGAATAATAAAAAAAAAAAATAATATTAAGAAAAAAAAAAAAGAAAGTTAATATGATCTACAAGTAGGTACTAACCTGCCTGCACTATATATTCATAATTTTATCTAATAATACTACTATGGTTGAATGTGTATTGAATTTTTTAATAATTCATCTCAACAGGCGACGTAATGAACTCTCATGCTCTGTTAAGAACTATTTAATATATAAAATTATACTCTGTCACAATGTTATTAATTACGAAACTGCTGGACCGATTCTCTTGAAAATTTCAGTAGGTCCGAGAATCGGCTTCTCTCTATTTTTCATACCTATTTTTGTTTTTCTTTTTCGATTACGAAGTCGCGGGCAACAGCTAGTATGTACCTATTAAACTCTTATTTAAATATAATGCATACTTATATTTTCATTCAATGCATTCGACTGTGATTCATCGCTTATGTAGTATTAGTGATGTGCGACGTTCGTACGGTGTTAAATACGGATACTTTTCGCCATAGCGTATGTGAATGTTACCATTATTGTTATAATATTGACGATACTCTCACTTAAGAAACGGTCTTGTATATATTTGACACGAATCATACTGTGGCCCTGAAAAGGGCCTTTTGTTTGGTCGGTGCAACGAGCCGAGCGTAGGTAGAGCAGCGCGCATCGATCGACATGTCACATAATTACACACACACAATATTATGTATCATTATGAACACTATCGATATACGCGTGCACTACCGCATAGCACACCCGTGTAGGAACAAGCGTGCAGGCGGCGCTTGCTCGCAGTTCAATGGCAAACTGCGGGCTCGCTTAGGCTTTCTTCTCGGTCTTCTTCGGCAGTAGCACGGCCTGGATGTTGGGCAGCACACCACCTTGGGCGATGGTAACACCGGAGAGCAGCTTGTTCAACTCTTCGTCGTTACGGATGGCCAATTGAAGATGACGCGGGATGATCCTGGTCTTCTTGTTGTCCCTGGCGGCGTTACCGGCCAACTCGAGGACCTCAGCGGCGAGGTATTCCATGACGGCGGCCAGGTATACAGGGGCGCCGGCACCGACACGCTCTGCGTAGTTTCCATTGCGGAGCAGCCTATGAATACGTCCGACGGGGAACTGGAGACCAGCACGGTTGGAGCGGGACTTTGCCTTTCCCTTGACTTTTCCGCCTTTACCGCGACCAGACATGATACTTTGCTATTAATTCGCTCACACAACAACAAATAATTCAACAACGCGTGCGCGCCGTTGAACGGTCAAATGAAGAATGTACTCTAGTTGAAACGCTTTCGCTCATATATATAGGTTTGCGGCGCGGCTACGTCACTGGTAGGGGTACTGCGCTAACTGAACGATTCCGTCCAATCGCGCGTGCGCGAGTGTCGTTCCGACTCGTCCCGTCTCTTTCGGTCGCTCGCTCGTAGCGTGTTTTCGAATCTTGTTTCGTTGTTGTTGTAATTTCACCAAAAAGTATAGGTTTTGTCTTGTTATTGAGTATTTTAATATATTTTTCAGGATGGTGCTGCGGAGCGGCGTGGTGAATGAAGGTAAAGGGGGGGGGGGGGGGGGGGTGCCGCGAACATCCACAATAACAAAAAAACCGTCGTGTAAAAAAGACGCCAGCAATGTCGAGGTTCGTAAAATGCCTGAAGGGCAACCCGCAACCCCGCCGAGGTCCAAAAATAAAAGGAGGTATCAAAACGTCAGCTTCCCGGCGAATGGCGAAAAAAAAAAAAAAAAAAAAAAAAAAACCTCAGCTCGGACTATTTCCACGCGGGGGTGAAGGCGGGGGGGGGGGGGGGGGAAGCCCAAAAATTACCTCTCAAAATTTTTTTTTCCGCCAGCTATGTCGGCTTCTGCGACACAACTCCGACTTCCGACATGACTTTCAACCTTACATACATCTCTTCTTGCTAAATTACCGAACGCACATACGTCTTACTTATATACTACTGACCACTGCCTGTACATACACATTGCACATACCTAATTCACATGTACGTTCTGCCATACTTACGATACGAATACTAATATTTCTACTATCTCGACGCCGTAACTGTAACCCATACACACCTACTTACTTCATCATTACTTACTTACTACATACAACATATTATACAATTATAATTATTCAGACAAGTCAGCCACCAACATAGAGAAACAGTAACTCGACTTAGTTACCGTGAAACTTTTGTTAGCCCTGAAAAGGGCTTTTTGCTTGGTTGCCATACGATACGACCGAAGACAACCGATATACGAGAGCGCGAATAGCGTGCTTGTACGAGACGAGTGCGAAAAGAGCGTTGCGCACAAAAGAACAACACAGCTGTGTCGTCTCTCAGAACACCGCTCTCTCTATCACACACTCACACTCGACGAGAAGCCACGTAGGACACGCGAGTCGCTGATTCGAGCGACGCTCGACGCTTACTTCTTAGCGGCTGAAGCTTTCTTCGCGGCGGGTTTCGATTTCGGTGTAGCTGCGGCCTTCTTAGGTTTAGGCGCCTTCGGCTTCTTGGTCGGGGGCTTGGCGGTCT
>CALNXA010000020.1:0-27321 GCA_941860345.1 Chrysodeixis includens
GGAAGATCCTGCAATGCAATCATTTCTGAAATCAATCTGTCTAATTCTAATGATTTAGGATTAGAACTACACCATTTTTGGTTCTTTGTCAAGGCATCTTTGAGAGTAATTTGTTTTTTGGCCTCTTGACGAAGTGTTAATGTTGAAGGTTGTAATGTACTTTTCTTGTCAGTTTCTAATTTAATTAATTCTTCGTATTCCGTAGCATGCACAGACTTCAAATGACTTTTTAACGAAGAAGTGGTACCTCCCTTCCGTGAATATATCTTCTCACAAAGCTTACACATTGCCGTACTCGCACAAACTTCATTAAAGTAATTCCAAATAAAACTTGGTTTTGGTTTCATTGTTAAAAGTAGGTTAGCTGTGTAGGTAGTTAGCAAGTAGAACATAATTATGAAAAAAAAAATTACCTTCTGAACATTTGTAGTATCCATTAAAATCTGTGATGACCCAGCGATGGGAGTTTTGGGAACATGGTGTGATGTCCCTGGTTGAACCAGATTGATTTGCTGCTCCAATAGAACCTGGAGGTGCACCTTTGAGCATATTTTCTTTAAAAAATACTCGAGGAAAGATTAACATAGGCGGCACTGAGTTTCCTACTGCATTTATACAGGCAATCATGGTATTATTTATCCCCCTTTCTCCAGAAGTTAATTTTCCTAACTGCTTAATTTTTTTCGGTGCTAACACTTTTCTTGGCTTATGCACTGTCGATATCCCGGTCTCGTCAACATTGTATATAGAATCAGGTGGAAAATTATACTTTTTAAGCACTTTTTCGAGATTATCATAGAAATTGGAAACATTATTTTGTTCTGTTAAAACTTGTAGCTCTGGCCAAACTGGTTGCTCCAGGTTTTCGTAGCGATAGTTCTGGAAAACGTTGTCGATAACCTCGAAACCATCCTATACCAGCCATTTTGTATTGATGCCAGCTTTCAGGGGTATTTTTTTTATTTTTTGCCACAGAAAACTGATAAGCAAGCTCCCGGACTTGTTTGGAATCTAAACCCATATGCATGTATGCTGCCTTTTCTAAATATTCACGTAATAAAATCTCTTCATGTTCTTGAAGCACCTTTTTACGTCATTCCTCAAAAGCTCTATAGATTTTTCATTGAGATCATTATCTTTATTGAGTTGTAAATACTTAAAAATTGTAGATTTAGGTATTTTGTATTTTTCAGCCACCTTACGAACTGAACATCCACTTATGACCTCTTTAACTGCTTCAGAGAGAGTATCTTGACATATTTTATCCCGTTTTACTCCGGTTTTACTACGTGGCACTGAAAAAAAAAAATTATGTAATTGTTTTTTGGTGTAAATTAATTGTCCACAGGTACAACCGATATAATATGTACCTGTGGACAGTCCATAGGTACATTCATTCCCCCGTCCACAGGTACAAATATTAAGACATAACCTAGAAACGGTTGAATATTTCTATACAGCATCAACAGAATTGCAGAATGGTCCTTATATCAACGAAAAAAACAGGAAAAAACAGGTTAAGTTATTTTATAGAAAAACACCTTGAAAATGTACAAAAAAACTTACTTTTTGAAATGAAAACTTTCAACAGCTCACCACAACAGATTTATTACTGACAGCACAATGACAGTTAGTCAGTGTTGCAATTCGTCAAAAAAAGTTTACGGATGCGTTCAAATTCTGAATTTACGCCTTTTAGTTTTTGAAATATTGATAGTGCCCATAGGTAAAGCCGTCCATAGGTACAACACTTGACCCTACATAATTTTTTTCAATTACATTTTATCTCAGCCTCTTCCTTCCTTTATTTTTTGAGTAGTGCCTATATGCTTTTTCCTTCATAGGGTCATTATTATCAAAAAAGGTAATTTTGCCATTAAGAACACTGTTAGTTTCTTTGCACCAATTATACATAAAAAATATTATCGATTTATTTAATAAGTATTTCGACAAGTTATTTTTATGTTCACTAGGTACATGACAAGAAATTAAAATTTAAGTTAATTGATATAATTAATTTAATATCTACTTATACAGTGTGTCTGGACATGGACTAGCGATATTCTAAATACTTAAATATTAACTATTTTAAAGTACAAATACACTCTAAACTTGGGTCCAATACACTTCTCCCCTACGTGGCAGCCATTTTGTTTTTTTTGTTAAAATATTCTCTATGCGAGTACAAAAAAAAACATATCTCACAAAGTTTAAGTCGTATTGAGACAAAAGTAGGCTTATTCGAAAGGCAATAATATTGACTACCATCAGCATTACAAAGTAAAGTGCTCACAATTCCATATCTTTTGAAAAAAAAAAATTAAACGTCGAAAAAATTACTAGAAATTACGCAATTCAACCAATAATTGGTCATTACTACAAAAACACCCCCGACAGCTATTATTGTTTTTTTACTAGATCGACAGATTTTGAGCCAAGCTACAATACAACATAAAATTCACAACTCTATGTCTAATACATCAAGAGTTATTGTTGTTTGAACATACTGTTTTCGCAAGCACAAAAGGTCATTGTCGGAACCCTAAATTAGAAATAAAATTTAAAACACATACGCTCATATTTAATTTCATTTAATGTTTTTTCCAATATTAAATTACTGTTACAATATCTACAGCAGTTGCTCAAAGTGGCCACCTCCAGCTTGGAGACACGCTACGGATCTCTGTGCCAACTGGATAGATGAGCGTCTAATTAAATCCAAATCAGATCGTATTTCTTCGGCGACTGTCATAATTCTTGCGACGAGTTCTTCCCTGGTGTTTGGAACTGTAGCGTATACTTTTTGTTTCATATGACCCCACAAAAAATAATCCAAGGGTGTCAAATCAGGTGAGCGAGGCGGCCACGCTACTACACCACCACGTCCGATCCACGGCGACAGACACTTTGACACCACAGGCGATTTGACACCCTTGGATTATTTTTTGTGGGGTCATATGAAACAAAAAGTATACGCTACAGTTCCAAACACCAGGGAAGAACTCGTCGCAAGAATTATGACAGTCGCCGAAGAAATACGATCTGATTTGGATTTAATTAGACGCTCATCTATCCAGTTGGCACAGAGATCCGTAGCGTGTCTCCAAGCTGGAGGTGGCCACTTTGAGCAACTGCTGTAGATATTGTAACAGTAATTTAATATTGGAAAAAACATTAAATAAAATTAAATATGAGCGTATGTGTTTTAAATTTTATTTCTAATTTAGGGTTCCGACAATGACCTTTTGTGCTTGCGAAAACAGTATGTTCAAACAACAATAACTCTTGATGTATTGGACATAGAGTTGTGAATTTTATGTTGTATTGTAGTTTGGCTCAAAATCTGTCGATCTAGTAAAAAAACAATAATAGTTGTCGGGGGTGTTTTTGTAGTAATGACCAATTATTGGTTGAATTGCGTAATTTCTAGTAATTTTTTCGACGTTTAATTTTTTTTTTCAAAAGATATGGAATTGTGAGCACTTTACTTTGTAATGCAGATGGTAGTCAATATTATTGCCTTTCGAATAAGCCTACTTTTGTCTCAACACGACTTAAACTTTGTGAGATATGTTTTTTTTTGTACTCGCATAGAGAATATTTTAACAAAAAACACAAAATGGCTGCCACGTAGGGGAGAAGTGTATTGGACCTAAGTTTAGAGTGTATTTGTACTTTAAAATAGTTAATATTTAAGTATTTAGAATATCGCTAGTCCATGTCCAGACACACTGTATTATTTTTGTTGCAGTGCTCTCTTAATATATCTATACAAATATTTTCCACTTGGGCAAAGAAATCAAACAGCGCCCTTGTAGGATAGCACAACCACTGTTTATTTTCATATTCTTTTGTTTTTATATATTTATGAAAACTTAACATATTTTCAGATTCTAAATCGTGTCTGCAAGTTACACAATTTTTGTATACGTTTTTTTTTGCAAGTTGTGCTATCCAGCCACTGCAATAACCGATTGCTGCGCTTTTCTCAATATCCATTGGAATTTTACTAGTTATTAAAGTTTCTGTATTTAACAATTCTATGCATAAATGAGTACTGTCTATTTCATCTTCACATTCAGTTGCTGTGCTGCTATCTTCAGAAGTCATTAAAAAAGATTTTAACGATTGAAGACAAACACTATCATCTTTTTCACAGTTTGCGCCAACTGAATGTGAGAAGTCATATTGTAATAACGATTTGAAAGCACCTTCATAAGCAGACGACGTAGGCATAACATTACTGTAGCCATGTGCTCGTATTGCTCCAAAAAAGTTTTCCAATGGATCTTGATTAAAGTGCCGCAATAATAAGGAGTCGATCCCTTTAGAATACAAGAAAAAAGTTATTTTATTAAAACTTTCTATAGTTTTGACCCAACTGGTTAAAGAAGGCACTACTATTTGACTGTCGCCTCTTACGAATTTCATACTTTTAAGCACAGGGATGCAATTGTTCCATAAATTATGGTGAGGCGAAGTTGGAGTGACAGCATCACGATACTTTTACGCTCCTTTAATTTCGCTGTAACTTCCATTGACGCTATCAAATAGTTCGTCAAAAAACATCAGGAGGTCTGCTGTCTCTTTACTGTCTTTTTCAAGATATCCCATATCTGCAATGAAAAACAAATACTTACATGAACATTGTTTTAATGCATGTAGAACAAATTAGTATAATTAAATAATAATTAATGGTAAAAATTTAGAAATTCGTCGCCATTTTAGGGGGTTGTTTTGGGGGAGAGGGGGAGGGGGGGTATCCGGACTTACCCCCCACCACTTCCGCCCGCCAGAAATACATCATAACTTTGTAAAAAATAAAAAACAGAATTTGGATACATAATTGTTTATTTCAATTTATAAACATATTTTATGGCTTTTATTAATTCCAAAAAGGGATCTTTTCGATATTTCATAATATTTCGCCGCCACAAATATTCAAAAATGATATCTGTAAAGTTTTGTGTATTATTATAATTATCTTTTTTAAACACTCGTTTCACGGCCCTCCATTGGGATTCTATTCTTTGTGTATGAGTCCCGTTTTCCGCCACAAATGGGTTTTCTGTATCGGAATGACTAACTTTTTTGTGTATATACCCATACTGTGACAGACAATCATAAGCTCTCCAATAATCCGTGTGGATGGTGGTGCCGACTTCCACATGTTTTTGTATAAGGGGCACTAGGACTTCAGCCGAACGAATATTTTCTGGGCACACTTCTAGTCTAAGGTCTTCTGACCCATCTTCTATCATACCGAGGACCCAATGACCCTCAATATGGCGTCCTACAACAAAGAAAACATAAGGTTATTCAAACTTGCTTAGATATGTGACAAGCATAGGTTTTTTGACACCTCCGGCGCTGCGGGAAGTGCAGCCCCTTCACCCTTGCGTAACAAAGCTCCGCAGCTTCGGCTTTTTGGTCGCCTTCGGCGACCAGCCTCAGCCGCTATGGCTTGCTTCAATGCCTGTGTTATGTTACAGCGGGTGGGGGCTGCGCTCCCTCCGCGCCTCCGGGCTTATAAAAACACTCTAGGGGTAGGGACAAGCTAGTACCACAGCAGTCGGGGTTGACTAATACGGTTTTGTGACAAGTTTCGACCTAATCTAATCAATAATTTGATAAAATTTAATGTATGTATAAAATAATTACCTCGATTGTATTTCCTTTTTCCAAATTTGGATTCATCAATCTGGACTATTTTGCCAGGGCCTCCAATCTTTCCTACGGCTTCATTTTTGTCCATCTGGTAAATAACAATCGTTTCACGGCAATAATTGTACCAGTCACATACGGTAGCCCGACTTAAACATTGTTCCAAGTCTTCCTTGTAAGGATCTTCATTTATTGCTACATTATAGCTCCACTTTTGAGAAAACGCATATAATAGGTAAAACACGTGTATTAAATCAATTTTGATATTTTCAAAAAATGTTCCTGTGTTCCTTGAAATTTTTGATTTTGTTTTGCAATTTCCTTTTGTGCAACACCAGGAACTAAATGAGCGGTTTGTAGATTTGGCTATTTTCATGGGAGTGCGATGGGTTCTACATAATTTTTCAGTCAGTACCATACCATTTTCTTCAGCGAAAGCCACACACTGTTCGTTGGTACCCAATTTCCTTATTATTCTCGCTAGATTCCACATGGCAATAACTTCTTCGGTATATAGATGCCGATCGAAAAAGACCCCGTCGTCCTCAAAAGTGTCCTCCACGACCGCCGGTTCTCCACTAAGTCCCGAGCTCGTAGACGGCCCCGGTTCAGGGTCGCGTCCACTTCCACTACTTCCAGACGCCATCTTAAGCTGCAGTCGCGTAAGATCAATGTCCAGTAGTAAGTAAGCCGAGGTCGTACAGTGAAGCAATCCAAACAGAGTCCAAAAACGTAAGCAAGTCGTAAAAAAACACAAATCGAAACACAAGGAGCACATTCACGTAAACTCGAAAGCAACGGAATGATGCTGTCAAAATTATCATTCAAAATGGCGGATTGCGTTTCATTTCACGCGTTTTGATATGCATACTGCTTAAAAAACATTAAAAACTACAAGGAAGTATGAAAGTTACGTTCCGTTTCATACATTTTTAACGTTTTTAGAGAAATAAATTAAAAATATTTAGACGCAACTCCGGCAGCAAAAATTACTTTGGGGGGATAGAGACGAAGTCCCTTAAGCCCCCTACATCTCTAGTTTCCTCAAATTCAGGCGACTTGATTCTAAATCCAACCCTTATGATCCCAATGAAAGCCTAAGTCTTTAATGTCACATTGTTTTCCGAAAAGGAAAGTATAGGATTATTTCAAAAGTGATACTGTTTTACTGTACTTTAAAGTTATACTATAATAACATATGACAACGCAAAAGACAAGTATTTGACCACCAACACTTGTTTCTTACTTTTTACAAATTGACAATAGCCAAATAATGAGAAAGTGCATACTGAAAATAAGTCTGCGTACCTGCAAAGCACCCAAGTCCTACTGCGACTGTCGTACTAAATACTTGAGTGCAATGTTTCACCCTCATTTTTGGAATTAAATTTGGTGGGACGTGGAGCGCAGTTAGTGTATGCACCATCTTGACTCCTTTGTATCTCGGGCACCTATTGTATAAATCCACAATATGGGACCATTTTGCAGTGCATTCCTTGCCATTAATTGTGTATTTTAAATTTTTGGTTACTAAATTATTCCTTATTCCTTTGATGAGATGAGGTGGATCATTAAAGAGGAAAAATTTTGTCTTTTCGCACCTTAAAAAAATCCTTCCCGGTATTCTTAACCATTTCGAATATATATTTGTTGTGTCTCTTTTAACAATAAATTAATGGCTGCCATATTGGAGGCACCTTGGTCACAGATGGTTGCAACAACTCTTAGGCCTGTTTCTTGCACTTTCAAAATAATCTTTTTAATTTGAGCTTTGAGCTCAACTGCCTTAGTGCTTACACTGCAATAATAATAGGCTATAGGTTGCTTGTACTTTTTTACTATTCCTCTAACCATAAACACAAGCACATGATCACAGAATTACTTTTCAGTTTTTTCGCCATTGTCGACAAACCCAATAATTTTGTCATTTTTTTTATTATAGGTGATTGCTGGTCCAATCGCCATCTCGTCAAACCACTATTAAATTTATTTCAAATTAAATGCACAATATTTACAAACTTATAAAACTTAAATTAAAATATTTACAAACATATATATACAAAGATATTATATACAAGGCTTAAAAAATCGCATCAAAAAATTCGTCCGCATCATTGCCGGCCGGGAGTGTGCCCAAAAGGCTGGCGGCATTGCCACGTTGGATGGCAATGCTTATCCTCTGTGCGAGGTAAACGCCAGCCTTTGGGTCACGAGAAGTGTCAACAAGTCGCTTTGCTAGATCTTTAAAAAGCGACTTGGCACTCGGGCCCCACGGTCCGAGAGTTTCGACCCCAAACGGCTCAAACAAATAACTACCAACTAGTTTAGTATATTTGCGCCGCTTGAGGTTCTCAGCGGCCGCAGCAGCAGCGCCAGCACAGCTAGACGAACCGGGAAGATGAGATGGCGCAAGAGTATCGACACAGGTAGCGTCCCACACTAAAGGCCTACCCATCTTCCAAGGGAACAAGGACATACCGTCTGGTCTCTTGCCATCGTCGCGTGCCAAACCATTAGGTTCTAAAACGGCTGGTACGCCGACAGCAACAAGAGCACGACGGATGATGTCCTTAATGTTCGCATGACGAGCCAAGCGACCCGCACTACGGCTGCATGACAAACCGTGGTGTCCGAGGCTGTTGACAACTTCTCCACAGAGACAATGATGCGGAGAACAACAAGCAGCGCCAAGGCGAAGAGCAGCAGCGAGGCGGAAAGTAGTGTCGTCGAACAAGGTGCCTATATTCGACGACGGAAGAGCATGGAGCCAAAGACCTGACTCCCATTCACCAACAGCCAGGAGGCGTGCACGCTCCGCAGGAGAGGTAGAAGAAGAAATTAGATTTTCTTGAGTGATTTTGCAAAGCGGCTCGTCCCACTGTCTCTGTGATGATGGGTAGTCAGGAATATTGGAACTTGGGCAAGCAAGTCTCCAGGCATCCACAGCCTCAGTAAAGCACGGCACATCAAAATCAACCAGTGTGGAAGCTAGAATATTCCTGGTTAATTTATCAGTGCCGCACACAGAGGATATGAATGCAGGGAGGCTGAAACTCGAAATTTTGCGGATGCCGAGCCCCCCCATGCGAATGGGAAGAGTAGCTTGAGTCCAAGCCCGGTCATCCAAGATCATATTTAAAACCAAAGAAAGGGTGTGTTTAATAATTTGGTCCAATTTTACCAAAAGATTAGGGTGCTTCCATAAGTGGGAAGCACGGAGGAAATAAGTTAATTTTGGGCCGAAACAACAAAAACGAATTAAAGTAATAGCCGAATGCATATTAATTTGAACGAGTCTTTCCGAAACGTCGTTGAAATTTTGAATTTTCTCTTCTATGAAATTTTCAAAGGAATCATCAAAGATAGGAGACCCAAGAAGGCGTAGAGAAGATTTATTTATAATTTTGATTGCAGGAGCTATGGCATTAAATTTGGAAACGGTCAGTCTGTCAGTATGGTCAGAAAGGAAAAGTTCACATTTAGAAAAGTTTAGTTCAAGACCAATAGTGTCGAAATGGTTTTTTAAAAACAGCAAATCATCCAGAACCGAATCTACATCGCCTCCGAGGGTCCCATCATCGAGATACCATACGTTAAATTTAGATTTTAGCTGCCGGATTATAGGGTGAATAGCCAAACTAAAAATTACTGGCCCAAGAGGATCACCTTGCTGACAACCGACAGCAGAATTCAAAAGTTTGTCCCGATATAGTAATTTAGAGGGATATCTGTAACACTGCCAAAGAAAACAATAAATTTGGGGTAATTCTTTTTTAACTTCTGCCAGCAGGGTGTCCCTGTTTACCGAATTAAACGCATTTTTGATGTCAACCTTCAAGACGACCTCTCCTTTACCAGAATTTACGTAGGTCGACAACGCGTGTACGGCAGCTTCACAGCCCCCTTTGGAGCCATAACCAAGCTGAAGGGGCTGAAATTTTTTCGAAACTGTCTCACCGTAAAATTTGCAACAAACCTTAGTAATGTGCAATATTTGTACGAGTCACGCAGCTTCTGTACTGCATTTTTAAAATTTTCAAATATTAGGTCATTGACCCCAGCTTTTAAATTTACTTTGTGCAGTAAATTTTGAAGTGTTTACCTACTAGGCAAAATGCACATGTTACTAAGGACACGGTATGATTTTGGTGATGGCTTATATAAAGATAACGCTAAAATTTTTTCATTCAAAGTGAATCGCCTTCCATGTTTTTTCTTGCCACTCTGAGAGACATTGCATCTGACAAAATATCTTTGCAGTCTCCGACATTTTGGATGAGACAATGGCTTTAAATGCGGTTCTTGTCATTTTCTTTGCAAGATTATATTTCTTTTTTAAAGTGACATTAGCACATTACACTATTGCACTTCTTCAGTTGCTTTACTAGCGATTTAAATTCTTTATATTTTGTTAAGGGTACACAAGGACCTGAAAAAAATAATTGCTTCAGTAAACAGAATAGATATGATAAATAATTGATTTTTAAATGTTGATGCATAATATTAATTTCTTAAGAACTTTATGGATCCAAAATGACACCTAATTAATTCTGAGCCAGAACATTTAATAATAATATTACGAAAATCTACCTTTCGGTTCCGTTGATTTGGTTGTATGCTTCTTATTGTGGTCTTTCTGCTTACAATGTCCTGAAAATTAAATGTGTATTATGGCAAAAATACATTAAGTTTACAACATTTCAAATTGCATTAGGAAAAATATCACATGAATATAATTTAAATTGTATTAGTTAGTTTTATATACTAAAATCTGTTGCTCTATATTGTGCAATCATCTAGTTTTATTAATTAGAAGCAAAACATACCCTTCATCTGAAAATCAGATGTCTCTTGAACAGTAGATGTTAAAGGTAGAGCAGGCATGGTACAAGATTCAGTACACAGTTGTTCTGAAAATAGAATTAAAATTAAAATATTTTATAAAGTACTAGCTACCGCGCGCGGTGCCAGCCGCGTGGTACGTTGAGTCGTAATAAAATGTAATCTATAGCACTCAGGAATATTGTAGCTTTCTATTAATAAAAATGAATTTAAAATCAGTTCAATAGTTTCTGAGATTAGTGTGTTCAAACAAACAAACAAAAAAACTCTTCAGCTTTATATTATTTTGTACTATTTGTACTTTTAGTAAGTAAATTATGGTAATGACTTGTTAACAAATAATATACTTCAAACTTTTCTACTTTTAGCTATATGAATAATATACAAACCAGTCATCTGAATATTCAATAGCGTCTTTTGGATAGCAGATGTTGAAGGTAGGGAAGGCATGGTACAAGATTCAGTACACAGTTGTTCTGAAAATAAAATAATTTTATAAAACATGTAAATATATTAAATGATAATCAAATGTTTTATTTTTCAATAAATTACTTGCTTAAGTACACACACCGGCACAATTAGGGGAACGCATGCAAAATATTAAATTTTTAAGAAAGCATATGTTGTATATATATTTTTTTAAAGTACAATAAATTGTTGTTTCTAAAGACACTAAAATAAATGCTAAAGTGGTTTCTACAATGCATATTTTGCAAATGTCAACAAAAATTACAAAAAATGGAAATTTTGCATTTTTCTCTTACAACTTAAAACTTTTAAATTTTAATAAAAACCTACAAATACTTTTATTTTAATAACGTGTATTGCCGCCGCGGGCCCTAATTAAGGCTTGTATTCGCTTTCCCATGCTTAGAATCACGCTATCAATAATTTCTTGGGGTAAGTCGTTCCACTCTTCCACCAAGGCTGTTTTCAGTTCTTTGACATTATTGGGGGCCAGATTTCTTTGTCGAACCCTTCTTCCTAGGTAGTCCCAGACATGTTCTATCGAATTCATATCAGGTGATCGTGCCGGCCAATCCATTTGAGTGTTACCTATCTCATTAAGGTAACCACTCACTATGCGTGCAGTATGGAGACGTGCGTTATCATGCATAAAAAATGAAATTTTTGCCTATAAGTGGGGCAAAAGGCATGACATGGGGTTCTAAGATTTCGGTTATATACCGTTCCGCAGTAAGCGATCCATTAGCAATGACCACTAGCTTCGTGCGAGCTCCCAAACATATGCCACTCCATACCATAACTGATCCCCCACAATACGATACAGTTTCTGTGAAATTTGCTTGGTGATACCCTTTTACCTCGATGTCTCCACATTCTTTCGCTTCCATCCACAAAATTTACACAATAACGGCTCTCGTCACTGAACAAAACATAGCTCCACTCATTTGTCCAATTTTGATGCTCCCGAGCAAAAGCCAATCTTGCTACACGATGAGATACCTCGAGTTTTGGTGCCTTTGCCGGCACGTAAGATTTTAGGCCGACTTCATTCAACCGTCTTCTTACTGTTCTTTCACTCACATTGACATTACGGACTTCTTCTAAATGATTTCGGGTCTGAACAGCAGTTTGACGGCGATTTCGTAAAGTCTGCAAGACGATGAAACGGTCACCTGAAGCGCTAGTTGCCTGATTTCTGCCCTGTCCTCGTCTCCGCACGTACGATCCAGTCTCTCTATAACGTCGGATGATGCGATGAATCACCGATGTCGATACACCCAAAGCGCGACTCACGGAACGATAGGTGTGCCCTTCTTCGATCATTGTGACAGCCCTAACCTCAGAAGTTGCTGGTAAATCACTCATTTTGTATCAAAACAATGTGCACTACTCGACTGTAAACAGTGAAATGACCCACAGTTATCCTACACAGCATCCACTAAAGATCTTATCGGAATAGTCAAAAAACATTAAATCAGTAAATTCTTAAATAACCATTATTCTTGTCAATGCACTTGAAATAAAAAAATAGGGGTACTTTAAATAACGTGTTATGAGGGTGTTAACACTTAAACAAGAACCACTTGTCAAAATAATCGATATATTAAAAAATAATCGACCTTTTCTTTGCGTTCCCCTAATTATGCCGGTGTGTGTAGTTTTGGTAAGCAAATTATGGTTATGACTTTGAAATAAACATAATTATACTGTTCCGCTTTAATCTCACTACATGAATAATACACAAACCTGTGATCTGAATATTTGGTTGAGTCTCTTGTACATCCAATACTAATGGTAGGCGAGGAACTGATATTTCAGCATCAGGGAGTGGTTGTGCTGAAAATAAATTTACATTTATATTGTTAGTTCACTAAATTCATCACTTACAAACACACATTTATGAAAAAAAAATGTGCAACTCCTTGATTATATTACATTATGTAAAGATAATATTACATTATGTAAAAAAACTATTATTAAGGATAAATAACATACAGTTTTGTAACTAAAAGAAAATTTGTGCTAGGGTCCCATTTTTAACTTTTAGGTAAGGGACCCCAAAAAAATAAGTATAAGACTTTGTACTGGAATTAAGTTTATTCAATTCTATATACCAAAATAATCAAAACAATATAATTTAAAAATCCCTGCTATTCCATGATAGATGTTATATTTCAGTGATAAATTTATTACCTGGTAAATACAGTAGAGGAATTGCATTCTGGCTCAGTCTTTTGCTTGGATACTTGTGAATTTGCGCGCGACTGGAACATAGCGCGGAGTGTTGTCTGTGGTAATTTCATCATTTGTAGACGTAGATTCATTGTTGATTTCTCTAGGCGAGTCTAAGCTACATTCGGTGGCATTTTGCTCCACTTTTCTCAAAAAAAGAAGTTGATTATATAAATGATACTTCTTCAGTTTCGTAGCGCCCGAGCCCGATTTTGATGCTTCTTTTATTTTTTTTGAATATCTGAAGTAATTATCTTTTACACTTCTCCATTTCTTTATTAAATCATTACCTGCAAAACCAATAGTAAACATGATTTAATAATTTATACATCGTGAATTACTCGATAAAATTTAATGACATATTCAGATATCGTTAACAAACACTATGTGACCAACTCTGGAATCGTAAAAATATAACAGCTGTTACATACAAAAAGCAATACCTACTGAATCAAAATGTATGCAACAGCTGTTATTTTTTTCGCGATTCCAGAATTAATTGGTTACATAGAGAAAGTTATTTGCTATCGATGTCTAAATATGTCAGTATTTTTTTCGGGTATCTATCTATCTCTTAAATGCATATTATAATTATTTTCGTTTCAGATACCTAGGAAGTGGAAATTCAATAACTGATTTACATTTCAAATTCAAACGGGGAAGATCTACTAATGCATATATGATACAAAGAGTTTGTCGTGCTATATGGACCAATCTTCTTCGAGACAGCATCCCTGAACTGACAACTGAAAGTTTCCAAACAATAGCGAGGGGTTTTGATGTAAAGGCAAATTTTCCTCACTGTGTTGGTGCCATCGACGGCGTCAAAAACATCCGCGTGTGTAATCCTGCAAATAGTGGCTCACTTTTTTTTAATTATAAAGCCTTTTTTTCGATTGTGTTGCTAGCTATTGTGGATTCAAATTACAAATTCGTATTTGTCGACATCGGTGCATATGGAAAAGAATGCGATTCAAGCATATTACAAAATTCTAAACTGTACGAGCTAATGATTAACAACAACTTATCACTACCTCAACCCCAGCCACTCTCTGGTAGCAATATACCAACCCCGTATGTATTTGTGGGTTTTGGACTGAGCAAACATATTATGCGTCCATATGGCGGTCAAAATCTCGACTTACAACAAAAGGTTTTCAATTACCGTCTAAGCAGAGCCAGAAGATATGTCGAATGCGCTTTTGGGATTATGGCTAACAAATGGCGCATTTTTCACAGACCGATAGACGTGTCCTATGACTTCGCTACTGACATTATAAAAGCATGTTGTGTATTACACAATTTTGTCGCTGATCGAGATGGTTTTAGACAAAGAGATAAATTTGCTATAAGTGTTGATGAATTTCTCCCAATACAACCCGCACATGAAGAACAGACAGCACCGAATGTCATAAGACAGCAATATGCGACCTATTTTATGACTACAGGAACTCTGCCTTGGCAGCTAAATAAGGTATAATTGTATTAAGAGGTTTTTCAAGATTTTCTTGCACCGCCAATTCCGCGACCAGTAAAAAAATTATATTTTATACCTACTCTATCGTACTCTACTAATAAAATAGTACTCACGCTAATCTAGATTCCCTTAGTTTTAAAATTTTAGAGTGTCGAGATATTAATTTTGTACTGATCGCGGAATTGGCGGTGCAAGAAATCTTGAAAGCCCTCTTAAATAAAAAAAAAAACATAAATATCTGTACTGTGAACTCACCAACTTTGTTTTTTCGTTCAGCTGTGAAATTCTCGTAATCAGGAAATAAAACTTTAGATATTTCTTCCCAGGCTTTTGTTTTTAAATTTTTATTTTTAAAATCTACGTTTGACTTGTCCCATATAATTTCCCTTTCCTGTATCAATGTAATCAAGTAATCTATGTCAAGTTCATCAATGGTATTCATTTTACCCTGCAAATAAAACTAAATAAAAACGTAAACGTAAAACGAAATGAGCTTCCGTGTATCCTCTCTGTCAACGCACAAGCAACTGAGCGCTGCCGCTCCGACGTCGCACGAGTACACCCCCTCTCGCTTCGTCTCGGGGGCTGCTGTCCGTCATGTGTGCGTTGCGACGACGCAACACGCCGTGTAAACACCTTGGTTATTTGTATGTAAAACAACGCAAGGACAGCGCTGCGACGACGCAACGCAACGCAACGCGCCGTGTGGCATCTTTCTTAGGAAGGATATTCTGTAGTAAATTTAAGAACCACTCTCCGAACCTTACCGCGTCCATTTCTTCATGATACTCTTTAGCGCTTTTGGATTAAAAAGCTAATAAGGAATTTTTCACGAAGCCTGTAGACGCTGACCCAGCATGGCATATTATGAGGCGTCCACCTTTTCCTATAGGCACCTTCGGGCACAGAATGGTTGGAATTTAGCCAGGTTTCGTTCAAAAATATTATATTATCCCAGTTTATAATTTGTTTTACTTCGCGTAGGAATGTTAGTCTCTGCATAATTATGTTATCTCGCTCCATAACAATTTTTCGTTTGTCTACTTTTTTGTATCTGAAGCCAATTATCGTTATCAACGACTCTATGCTCCCCTTGTACTTCTTTTAAAGTTGCACATAACTTTGCCAATGTTGGAAATTCACCTCTTGTAAAATAACCATATAATATATGGTTTCTAATAACATGACTATCGAATTCATCGATACCTGTCACAGGTTTATTTCTTTTCCGTTTTTTCGGCGTGTGAAGTACGCTACTGTCACTCCCCGAAGGCCCATAATTTTCACTTAATATTTTGCCGACGGTGCGGGGCTACCAATACCGAGAGCTTCACCGACGCGATCCCGAACTTGTGTTTCTGGCACTCCACCATTAACCAACTCCACCATTTTGAGATTCACGCTCAAAATACTCGTGTAATTTCAACCTAGGGGCTCTCATTCTCAAGTTGTCTGCAATAAGTAGGCATAAAGTATGTGTTGTCAAATGGTATGACAACAAATGTGTAACTACAGCTAGTAGTTATGTTGCAATTGAGCCTGTAAGTACTATACAACGGTACGACAAAGTTTCCAAAAAAGGAATAGCAGTGCCCTGTCCAGCCATAATAAAACATTATAACGCCCATATGGGGGGGCGTTGATTTAGCACCACTGTAGGTTAAACTTAACCCTTAAATGCATGATCTTTTATTAAAAAATAAAAAAAAACTTACTAACGTTTTGCTTTGTTTCTTGGTCACGCTCGTGCATTAGGTCGCCGTTGTCTTTTATGCAGATGCCACAGACGAAGCTTGCTCATACTGGTTTTTCGTACCTAACAGCATGCGTTATTTTAATGACGCCTCGATGCGGAGTTGAATTTAATCTCGTTCTCGGGTCTGCATTGGGGTACGAGAGTCTTAACGCGATTTGCATTGTTTCTTGGTCACGCTCGTGCACTAGATCGCCGTTGTCTTTAATGCAGATGCCACAGACAAAGCTTGCTCACACGTTTTTCGTACCTGACAGCATGCGTTATTTTAATGACGCCTCGATGCGGAGTGTTACGCTGGGCAATTTGAATTTAATCTCGTTCTCGAGTCTTCATTGGGGTACGAGAGTCTGAACGCGTTTTGAATTGTTTCTTGGTCACGCTCGTGCACTAGATCGCCGTTGTCTTTTATGCAGATGCCACAGACGAAGCTTCCTCATACTGGTTTTTCGTACCTAACAGCATGCGTTATTTTAATGACGCCTCCATGTGGAGTTGAATGTAATCTCGTTCTCGAGTTTTCATTGGGGTACGAGAGTCTGAACGCGTTTTGCATTGTTTCTTGGTCACGCTCGTGCACTAGATCGCCGTTGTCTTTTATGCAGATGCCACAGATAAAGCTTGCTCACACGTTTTTTGTACCTGACAGCATGCGTTATTTTAATGACGCCTCGATGTGGAGTTGAATGTAATCTCGTTCTCGAGTCTTCATTGGGGTACGAGAGTCTTAACGCGTTTTGCATTGTTTCTTGGTCACGCTCGTGCACTAGATCGCCGTTGTCTTTTATGCAGATGCCACAGACGAAGCTTGCTCACACGTTTTTCGTACCTAACAGCATGCGTTATTGTAATGACGCCTCGATGCGGAGTTGAATTTAATCTCGTTCTCGAGTCTTCATTGGGGTACGAGAGTCTTAACGCGATTTGCATTGTTTCCTGGTCACGCCCGTTTCTTAAAATTGCGTAAAAACTGGAATGACCTTGACTGGCTCTGACCATTTGAATGTAATCTCGTTCTCGAGTCTTCATTGGGGTACGAGAGTCTTAACGCGTTTTGCATTGTTTCTTGGTCACGCTCGTGCACTAGATCGCCGTTGTCTTTTATGCAGATGCCACAGACGAAGCTTGCTCATACTGGTTTTTCGTACCTAACAGCATGCGTTATTTTAATGACGCCTCGATGCGGAGTGTTAAGCTGGGCAATTTGAATTTAATCTCGTTCTCGAGTCTTCATTGGGGTACGAGAGTCTGAACGCGTTTTGCATTGTTTCTTGGTCACGCTCGTGCACTAGATCGCCGTTGTCTTTTATGCAGATGCCACAGACGAAGCTTGCTCATCCTGGTTTTTCGTACCTAACAGCATGCGTTATTTTAATGACGCCTCGATGCGGAGTGTTAAGCTGGGCAATTTGAATTTAATCTCGTTGTCGAGTCTTCATTGGGGTACGAGAGTCTGAACGCGTTTTGCATTGTTTCTTGGTCACGCTCGTGCATTAAGTCGCCGATGTCTTTTATGCAGATGCCACAGACGAAGCTTGCTCATACTGGTTTTTCGTACCTAACAGCATGCGTTATTTTAATGACGCCTCGATGCGGAGTGTTAAGCTGGGCAATTTGAATTTAATCTCGTTGTCGAGTCTTCATTGGGGTACGAGAGTCTGAACGCGTTTTGCATTGTTTCTTGGTCACGCTCGTGCACTAGATCGCCGTTGTCTTTTATGCAAATGCCACAGACGAAGCTTGCTCATACTGGTTTTTCGTACCTAACAGCATGCGTTATTTTAATGACGCCTCGATGCGGAGTGTTAAGCTGGGCAATTTGAATTTAATCTCGTTGTCGAGTCTTCATTGGGGTACGAGAGTCTGAACGCGTTTTGCATTGTTTTTTGGTCACGCTCGTGCACTAGATCGCCGATGTCTTTTATGCAGATGCCACAGACGAAGCTTGCTCATACTGGTTTTTTGTACCTAACAGCATGCGTTATTTTAATGACGCCTCCATGTGGAGTTGAATGTAATCGTGTTCTCGAGTCTGCATTGGGGTACGAGAGTCTTAACGCGATTTGCATTGTTTCTTGGTCACGCTCGTGCACTAGATCGCCGTTTGTCTTTTATGCAGATGCCACAGACGAAGCTTGCTCATACTGGTTTTTCGTACCTAACAGCATGTGTTATTTTAATGACGCCTCGATGTGGGGTTGAATGTAATCTCGTTCTCGAGTCTTCATTGGGGTACGAGAGTCTTAAACGCGATTTGCATTGTTTCCTGGTCACGCCCGTTTCTTAAAATTGCGTAAAAACTGGAATGACTTTGACTGGCTCTGACCATTTGAATGTAATCTCGTTCTCGAGTCATTATTGGGGTACGAGAGTCTTAACGCGTTTTGCATTGTTTCTTGGTCGCATTGGGGTCGTCTTCATTGGGGTATGAGAGTCTTAACGCGTTTTGCATTGTTTCTTGGTCACGCTCGTGCACTAGATCGCCGTTGTCTTTTATGCAAATGCCACAGATAAAGCCTTGCTCACACGTTTTTTTGTACCTGACAGCATGCGGTTATTTTAATGACGCCTCGATGCGGAGTGTTAAGCTGGGCAATTTGAATTTAATCTCGTTCTCGAGTCTTCATTGGTGTACGAGAGTCTTAACGCGTTTTGCATTGTTTCTTGGTCACGCTCGTGCACTAGATCGCCGTTGTCTTTTATGCAAATGCCACAGATAAAGCTTGCTCACCACGTTTTTTTGTACCTGACAGCATGCGTTATTTTAATGACGCCTCGATGTGGAGTTGAATTTAATCTCGTTCTCGAGTCTTCATTGGGGTACGAGAGGTCTTAACGCGATTTGCATTATTTCCTGGTCACGCCCGTTTCTTAAAATTGCGTAAAAACTGGAATGACCTTGACTGGCTCTGACCATTTGAATGTAATCTCGTTCTCGAGTCTTCATTGGGGTACGAGAGTCTTAACGCGTTTTGCATTGTTTCTTGGTCACGCTCGTGCACTAGATCGCCGTTGTCTTTTATGCAAATGCCACAGATAAAGCTTGCTCACACGTTTTTTGTACCTGACAGCATGCGTTATTTTAATGACGCCTCGATGCGGAGTGCTAAGCTGGGCAATTTTGAATTTAATCTCGTTCTCGAGTCTTCATTGGTGTACGAGAGTCTTAACGCGTTTTGCATTGTTTCTTGGTCACGCTCGTGCACTAGATCGCCGTTGTCTTTTATGCAGATGCCACAGACAAAGCTTGCTCACTCGTTTTTTTGTACCTGACAGCATGCGTTATTTTAATGACGCCTCGATGCGGAGTTGAATTAAATCTCGTTCTCGAGTCTTCATTGGGGTATGAGAGTCTTAACGCGTTTTGCATTGTTTCTTGGTCACGCTCGTGCACTAAATCGCCGTTGTCTTTTATGCAGATGCCACAGACGAAGCTTGCTCATACTGGTTTTTTGTACCTAACAGCATGCGTTATTTTAATGACGCCTCGATGCGGAGTGTTAAGCTGGGCAATTCGAATTTAATCTCGTTCTCGAGTCTTCATTGGGGTATGAGAGTCTTAACGCGTTTTGCATTGTTTCTTGGTCACGCTCGTTCACTAGCTCGCCGTTGTCTTTTATGCAGATGCCACAGACAAAGCTTGCTTACTCGTTTTTTGTACCTGACAGCATGCGTTATTTTAATGACGCCTCGATGCGGAGTGTTAAGCTGGGCAATTTGAATTTAATCTCGTTCTCGAGTCTTCATTGGTGTACGAGAGTCTTAACGCGTTTTGCATTGTTTCTTGGTCACGCTCGTGCACTAGATCGCCGTTGTCTTTTATGCAGATGCCACAAACAAAGCTTGCTCACACGTTTTTCGTACCTAACAGCATGCGTTATTGTAATGACGCCTCGATACGGAGTTGAATTTAATCTCGTTCTCGAGTCTTCATTGGGGTACGAGTCTTAACGCGTTTTGCATTGTTTCTTGGTCACGCTCGTGCACTAGATTGCCGTTGTCTTTTATGCAGATGCCACAGACGAAGCTTGCTCATCCTGGTTTTTCGTACCTAACAGCATGCGTTATTATAATGACGCCTCGATGCGGAGTGTTACGCTGGGCAATTTGAATTTAATCTCGTTCTCGAGTCTTCATTGGGGTACGAGAATCTTAACGCGTTTTGAATTGTTTTTTGGTCACGCTCGTGCACTAGATCGCCGTTGTCTTTTATGCAGATGCCACAGACGAAGCTTCCTCATACTGGTTTTTCGTACCTAACAGCATGCGTTATTTTAATGACGCCTCGATGCGGAGTGTTACGCTGGGCAATTTGAACGTAATCTCGTTCTTGAGTCTTCAATTGGGGTACGAGAGTCTGAACGCGTTTTGCATTGTTTCTTGGTCACGCTCGTGCACTAGATCGCCGTTGTCTTTTATGCAAATGCCACAGATAAAGCTTGCTCACACGTTTTTTGTACCTGACAGCATGCGTTATTTTAATGACGCCTCGATGCGGAGTGTTAAGCTAGGCAATTTGAATTTAATCTCGTTCTCGAGTCTTCATTGGGGTACGAGAGTCTGAACGCGTTTTGCATTGTTTCTTGGTCACGCTCGTGCACTAGATCGCCGTTATCTTTTATGCAGATGCCACAGACAAAGCTTGCTCACACGTTTTTTGTACCTGACAGCATGCGTTATTTTAATGACGTCTAGATGCGGAGTTGAATTTAATCTCGTTCTCGGGTCTGCTGGGGTACGAGAGTCTTAACGCGTTTTGCATTGTTTCTTGGTCACGCTCGTGCACTAGATCGCCGTTGTCTTTTATGCAGATGCCACAGACGAAGCTTGCTCATACTGGTTTACCGTTTCTTAAAATTGCGTAAAAACTGGAATGACCTTGACTGGCTCTGACCATTTGAATGTAATCTCGTTCTCGAGTCTTCATTGGGGTATGAGAGTCTAAACGCGTTTTGAATTGTTTTTTGGTCACGCTCGTGCACTAGATCGCCGTTATCTTTTATGCAGATGCCACAGACAAAGCTTGCTCACACGTTTTTTGTACCTGACAGCATGCGTTATTTTAATGACGCCTAGATGCGGAGTTGAATTTAATCTCGTTCTCGGGTCTGCTGGGGTACGAGAGTCTTAACGCGTTTTGCATTGTTTCTTGGTCACGCTCGTGCACTAGATCGCCGTTGTCTTTTATGCAGATGCCACAGACGAAGCTTGCTCATCCTGGTTTTTCGTACCTAACAGCATGCGTTATTGTAATGACGCCTCGATGCGGAGTGTTAAGCTGGGCAATTTGAATTTAATCTCGTTGTCGAGTCTTCATTGGGGTACGAGAGTCTGAACGCGTTTTGCATTGTTTCTTGGTCACGCTCGTGCATTAAGTCGCCGATGTCTTTTATGCAGATGCCACAGACGAAGCTTGCTCATACTGGTTTTTCGTACCTAACAGCATGCGTTATTTTAATGACGCCTCGATGCGGAGAGTTAAGCTGGGCAATTTGAATTTAATCTCGTTCTCGAGTTTTCATTGGGGTATGAGAGTCTTAACGCGTTTTGCATTGTTTCTTGGTCACGCTCGTGCACTAGATCGCCGTTGTCTTTTATGCAAATGCCACAGATAAAGCTTGCTCACACGTTTTTTGTACCTGACAGCATGCGTTATTTTAATGACGCCTCGATGCGGAGTGTTACGCTGGGCAATTTGAACGTAATCTCGTTCTTGAGTCTTCAATTGGGGTACGAGAGTCTGAACGCGTTTTGCATTGTTTCTTGGTCACGCTCGTGCACTAGATCGCCGTTGTCTTTTATGCAAATGCCACAGATAAAGCTTGCTCACACGTTTTTTGTACCTGACAGCATGCGTTATTTTAATGACGCCTCGATGCGGAGTGTTAAGCTGGGCAATTTGAATTTAATCTCGTTCTCGAGTCTTCATTGGTGTACGAGAGTCTTAACGCGTTTTGCATTGTTTCTTGGTCACGCTAGTGCACTAGATCGCCGTTGTCTTTTATGCAGATGCCACAGACGAAGCTTCCTCATACTGGTTTTTCGTACCTAACAGCATGCGTTATTTTAATGACGCCTCGATGCGGAGTGTTACGCTGGGCAATTTGAACGTAATCTCGTTCTTGAGTCTTCAATTGGGGTACGAGAGTCTGAACGCGTTTTGCATTGTTTCTTGGTCACGCTCGTGCACTAGATCGCCGTTGTCTTTTATGCAAATGCCACAGATAAAGCTTGCTCACACGTTTTTTGTACCTGACAGCATGCGTTATTTTAATGACGCCTCGATGCGGAGTGTTAAGCTGGGCAATTTGAATTTAATCTCGTTCTCGAGTCTTCATTGGTGTACGAGAGTCTTAACGCGTTTTGCATTGTTTCTTGGTCACGCTCGTGCACTAGATCGCCGTTATGTTTTATGCAGATGCCACAGACAAAGCTTGCTCACACGTTTTTTGTACCTAACAGCATGCGTTATTGTAATGACGCCTCGATACGGAGTTGAATTTAATCTCGTTCTCGAGTCTTCATTGGGGGTACGAGTCTTAACGCGTCTTGCATTGTTTCTTGGTCACGGCTCGTGCACTAGATTGCCGTTGTCTTTTATGCAGATGCCACAGACGAAGCTTGCTCATCCTGGTTTTTCGTACCTAACAGCATGCGTTATTATAATGACGCCTCGATGCGGAGTGTTACGCTGGGCAATTTGAATTTAATCTCGTTCTCGAGTCTTCATTGGGGTACGAGAATCTTAACGCGTTTTGAATTGTTTTTTGGTCACGCTCGTGCACTAGATCGCCGTTGTCTTTTATGCAGATGCCACAGACGAAGCTTCCTCATACTGGTTTTCGTACCTAACAGCATGCGTTATTTTAATGACGCCTCGATGCGGAGTGTTAAGCTGGGCAATTTGAATTTAATCTCGTTCTCGAGTCTTCATTGGTGTACGAGAGTCTGAACGCGTTTTGCATTGTTTCTTGGTCACGCTCGTGCACTAGATCGCCGTTGTATTTTATGCAAATGCCACAGATAAAGCTTGCTCACACGTTTTTTGTACCTGACAGCATGCGTTATTTTAATGACGCCTCGATGCGGAGTGTTAAGCTGGGCAATTTGAATTTAATCTCGTTCTCGAGTCTTCATTGGGGTACGAGAGTCTTAACGCGTTTTGCATTGTTTCTTGGTCACGCTCGTGCACTAGATCGCCGTTGTCTTTTATGCAGATGCCACAGACGAAGCTTCCTCATACTGGTTTTTCGTACCTAACAGCATGCGTTATTTTAATGACGCCTCGATGCGGAGTGTTACGCTGGGCAATTTGAACGTAATCTCGTTCTTGAGTCTTCAATTGGGGTACGAGAGTCTGAACGCGTTTTGCATTGTTTCTTGGTCACGCTCGTGCACTAGATCGCCGTTGTCTTTTATGCAAATGCCACAGATAAAGCTTGCTCACACGTTTTTTGTACCTGACAGCATGCGTTATTTTAATGACGCCTCGATGCGGAGTGTTAAGCTGGGCAATTTGAATTTAATCTCGTTCTCGAGTCTTCATTGGTGTACGAGAGTCTTAACGCGTTTTGCATTGTTTCTTGGTCACGCTCGTGCACTAGATCGCCGTTGTCTTTTATGCAAATGCCACAGATAAAGCTTGCTCACACGTTTTTTGTACCTGACAGCATGCGTTATTGTAATGACGCCTCGATACGGAGTTGAATTTAATCTCGTTCTCGAGTCTTCATTGGGGTACGAGTCTTAACGCGTTTTGCATTGTTTCTTGGTCACGCTCGTGCACTAGATCGCCGTTGTCTTTTATGCAGATGCCACAGACAAAGCTTGCTCATACGTTTTTTGTACCTGACAGCATGCGTTATTTTAATGACGCCTAGATGCGGAGTTGAATTTAATCTCGTTCTCGGGTCTGCTGGGGTACGAGAGTCTTAACGCGTTTTGCATTGTTTCTTGGTCACGCTCGTGCACTAGATCGCCGTTGTCTTTTATGCAGATGCCACAGACGAAGCTTGCTCATCCTGGTTTTTCGTACCTAACAGCATGCGTTATTGTAATGACGCCTCGATGCGGAGTGTTAAGCTGGGCAATTTGAATTTAATCTCGTTGTCGAGTCTTCATTGGGGTACGAGAGTCTTAACGCGTTTTGCATTGTTTCTTGGTCACGCTCGTGCATTAAGTCGCCGATGTCTTTTATGCAGATGCCACAGACGAAGCTTGCTCATACTGGTTTTTCGTACCTAACAGCATGCGTTATTTTAATGACGCCTCGATGCGGAGAGTTAAGCTGGGCAATTTGAATTTAATCTCGTTCTCGAGTTTTCATTGGGGTATGAGAGTCTTAACGCGTTTTGCATTGTTTCTTGGTCACGCTCGTGCACTAGATCGCCGTTGTCTTTTATGCAAATGCCACAGATAAAGCTTGCTCACACGTTTTTTGTACCTGACAGCATGCGTTATTTTAATGACGCCTCGATGCAGAGTGTTAAGCTGGGCAATTTGAATTTAATCTCGTTCTCGGGTCTGCTGGGGTACGAGAGTCTTAACGCGTTTTGCATTGTTTCTTGGTCACGCTAGTGCACTAGATCGCCGTTGTCTTTTATGCAGATGCCACAGACGAAGCTTGTCATACTGGTTTTTCGCACCTAACAGCATGCGTTATTTTAATGACGCCTCGATGCGGAGTGTTAAGCTGGGCAATTTGAATTTAATCTTGTTGTCGAGTCTTCATTGGGGTACGAGAGTCTGAACGCGTTTTGCATTGTTTCTTGGTCACGCTCGTGCACTAGATCGCCGTTGTCTTTTAGGCAGATGCCACAGATAAAGCTTGCTCACACTGGTTTTTTGTACCTGACAGCATGCGTTATTTTAATGACGCCTCGATGCGGAGTGTTAAGCTGGGCAATTTGAATTTAATCTTGTTGTCGAGTCTTCATTGGGGTACGAGAGTCTGAACGCGTTTTGCATTGTTTCTTGGTCACGCTCGTGCATTAAGTCGCCGATGTCTTTTATGCAGATGCCACAGACGAAGCTTGCTCATACTGGTTTTTCGTACCTAACAGCATGCGTTATTTTAATGACGCCTCGATGCGGAGTGTTAAGCTGGGCAATTTGAATGTAATCTCGTTCTCGAGTCTTCATTGGGGTACGAGAGTCTGAACGCGTTTTGCATTGTTTCTTGGTCACGCTCGTGCATTAAGTCGCCGATGTCTTTTTATGCAGATGCCACAGACGAAGCTTGCTCATACTGGTTACGTACCTAACAGCATGCGTTATTTTAATGACGCCTCGATGCGGAGTGTTAAGCTGGGCAATTTGAATTTAATCTCGTTCTCGAGTTTTTCATTGGGGTACGAGAGTTTGAACGCGTTTTGCATTGTTTTCTTGGTCACGCTCGTGCACTAGATCGCCGTTGTCTTTTAGGCAGATGCCACAGATAAAGCTTGCTCACACTGGTTTTTTTGTACCTGACAGCATGCGTTATTTTAATGACGCCTCGATGCGGAGTGTTAAGCTGGGCAATTTGAATTTAATCTCGTTCTCGAGTCTTCATTGGGGTACGAGAGTCTGAACGCGTTTTGCATTGTTTCTTGGTCACGCTCGTGCATTAAGTCGCCGATGTCTTTTATGCAGATGCCACAGACGAAGCTTGCTCATACTGGTTTTTCGTACCTAACAGCATGCGTTATTTTAATGACGCCTCGATGCGGAGTGTTAAGCTGGGCAATTTGAATGTAATCTTGTTCTCGAGTCTTCATTGGGGTACGAGAGTCTGAACGCGTTTTGCATTGTTTCTTGGTCACGCTCGTGCATTAAGTTGCCGATGTCTTTTATGTAGATGCCACAGACAAAGCTAGCTCACTCGTTGTTTGTACCTGACAGCATGCGTTATTTTAATGACGCCTCGATGCGGAGTTGAATTTAATCTCGTTCTCGGGTCTGCTGGGATACGAGAGTCTTAACGCGTTTTGCATTGTTTTTTGGTCACGCTCGTGCACTAGATCGCCGTTGTCTTTTATGCAGATGCCACAGACGAAGCTTGCTCATACTGGTTTTTCGTACCTAACAGCATGCGTTATTTTAATGACGCCTCGATGTGAAGTTGAATTAAATCTCGTTCTCGAGTCTTCATTGGGGTATGAGAGTCTTAACGCGTTTTGCATTGTTTCTTGGTCACGCTCGTGCACTAGATCGCCGTTGTCTTTTATGCAGATGCCACAGACGAAGCTTGCTCATACTGGTTTTTCGTACCTAACAGCATGCGTTATTTTAATGACGCCTCGATGCGGAGTGTTATGCTGGGCAATTCGAATTTAATCTCGTTCTCGAGTCTTCATTGGGGTACGAAAGTCTGAACGCGATTTGCATTGTTTCCTGGTCACGCCCGTTTCTTAAAATTGCGTTAAATCTGAAATGACCTTGACTGGCTCTAACCATTTGAATGTTATCACGTTCTCGAGTCATCATTGGGGTACGAGAGTCTGAACGCGTTTTGCATTGTTTCTTGATCACGCTCGTGCATTAAGTCGCCGTTGTCTTTTATGCAGATGCCACAGACGAAGCTTGCTTACACTGGTTTTTCGTACCTAACAGCATGTGTTATTTTAATGACGCCTCGATGCGGAGTTGAATGTAATCTCGTTCTCGAGTCTTCATTGGGGTACGAGAGTATTAACGCGTTTTGCATTAAGCTTAGTACTTTGCGATTTTTGACAATTGGAGATTCCTATGGGAAGCCTGATGTATTTTACTAAAATGTCTAAATCGACAATATGTTATGCTATATCTGAAGTATGTGCTGCATTAAATGAAGCATAGCAAGACTATGCTAAGGTAAGTAAAGTTATTACTTTTATACATACCTACACACGAATGTCAAATTTAA
>CALNXA010000021.1:0-54013 GCA_941860345.1 Chrysodeixis includens
TAAACTAATCGCTGCTTATTTGCATGTATTAGAGTCACTTATACTGTTATTATTCAGTGTTATGAACCATAAAGACATTACGTTATACATCCTTCTATTTTACGTTTAATGTCTATGATTAAGTAATTTGACAGTTGCGTTAATGGCGGTTATAGAAATAACGACAGGGCACGAAAAGTAAAAATGTAATTATAATAATAAGTAACCAGCCTATACACGTCCCACTGCTGGTCACAGGCGTCGTCCCATATAAAGAAGGTTTGAGCATTGACCACCACGCTAGCTCATCACTGCGGGTTGGCGATTTTCATATTTCAACATTTGGAGTCCAGGTTTCCTCACAATGTCCGTAGTGTCACAGAATAATTAAGAAAGAACATATAACGAAAAAATCACATTGGTACTTGCCTGTGCTGGTGATGGAACTTGCACCTCGTGCATACAAATCTATACATACAGCCGCTAAACCACCACGACTTTTGCTTTTGTCTAAACAAAAAATAAAAAGATAAACTGCTAAAGTTTAACAAAAGTGGCGCTACGCGTGAATCTGATCTTCCGCATTCCATTTAAACCTTCAATACGAGCTCATTGTTTTTGCTCATATAAAAGCGAAAGTATGTGATTGTATTTGTTTGTAACTTCATCACACTCAAACCATTATAGTTTATTATTGAAAATTGTATTTGAAGATAGTCGCTACTAATATTAAATTATAAGCTTTACTCTGTTAAAATGTGTATGGTTCCCCTGAAATAAACAAGAAACAAAGGTAGGACGCCCCTAGCTAAATGAACCTGAAAAAGGTGACTGAACCAGACTGGATGCAAACGATGAAGTCGGCACAAATAGCACACTTTGGTAGAGGCCTCTGCCTAGATCCTTCTGCCCTCCCTCCCATTTTCTTTCAAACCTTTTTATCTGTCCTGTTCCTACCAGCAGTGGATTGCAGTAGGCTAATTGCCAATGTATGTATGTACGTCTGCTAAACCAGATGTACTATAGTGACAGCTGGTTTGTCATAATTTTGACATCTCGTATCCTCTTTTTGCCTCCATTACCTCAGAATCTCTCTTAAACAGTCATTGACAGCGAAAGCTTTTGAAAGATAATATTCCTACTGAACTCATCATCATCATTCCCCTGCCTTTATCCCAACTCTTACTTGGGGTCGGCGCAGCATGTCTTTTTCCACACGTTCCTATCTGACGTCATCTCGCAAGCAACACCTTTGACATCCATATCATCTTTCACACAATCCATCCATCGTTTTTTGGTCATTTTCATTCCTACAGAACTATTTAAATTTAACATAGGTACTCGTATATGGAAGTACAAATTACATCACCCTTTCGAACTATAAAACATTAATCCTTACATGCAAATACTAACAAGACACCAAAACAGTCTTCTATCCCTTTCACCACTTAATAAAGTAATCTCATTGCAGTTGTGGAAGAGAGACGCCGCTTTATGCCGTGTATAGCTCTGTCTCTTTTCAACAACTGCTACAGTCTTGGTTTAAGAGGTGGTGGTAGTACTACATTAGAATATACAGATAATGTCAGTATAAATTCTAGCACTTTCCCTTTTAACGAATGGAAGGCTTATAGTATTTAGATTGTGAGAAAATACTAGCTGCCGTATTCAGAGATGATAATAATGTTCGAACCGATTTCGACCACGGCTAGTGTTACTATGACACTAGCCAGCTACGCGGGACTTATTAGTGCGCAAGCGTGTGCTAGCACAGGTGCACTCTCTGTTCCTTTACTCTCATAGCCCGATGGGACGGCAATCCGACATGAACGGAAAGAGATCAGGCCAGGACCCACATTTTTACGTGCCTTCAAAAACACGGAAGCTGTGGTATTTTTTTCTACAACGCACACAACATTCAAAAAGTTGGCCTAAGTGAAAGAACAAAAAATAACTACCCAGATAAAATAAATTAAGGTTCAGTTTTTGAACGTTTTGTACAAATTTAAAGGACAAAACAAAAAAAAGTTAAAATAAAAATCTTAAATAGGTAAATATCTCCAGTTTAGAAGTTCCAATAAAAAATCTAGACAAAACCTAGACTGGAGAATTCGAATTAAACCATAGACTAGAAGATTGTACGCGCGATTTCCCGCCTTTTTTGCCTTCTATCTTGTCAATGTGCGATGCGTAGGGCTGCCTCTGAGGTCTAATAAAAAGAATCACACTTCACGTTAATATATCCTACTAATATTATAATGTCGAAAATGTGTGTTTGTATGTTTATTATCTCATCACGTTTAAATGGCTAGACCAATTTCGATAAAATATGCTATGGTGTTAGCTGACTCCCTGGATTGCGTAAGACGATGTTAATGTTTCTGCCTCTTTCCGCTGTGTGTCTGTCTGTCCCTTTTGTGCGCTTAGATCTTTAAAACGGCGCAATGAATTTTGTTACGATTTTCTTTTAGGTAGAATATTTTAAGAGGAAGGTTGATATGTAGGTATAATACATGAGTATTACACCTGTGCGAAGCTAGGACAGGTCGCTGCTACTTTCAGTATAATTGTAGATGTGCTACGACCAATAGAAGCGGGTAAAATGCGTGTAAAACCGTAAGGCTCATCTAGCTAGTTTTTTATACGATTATTTATTGTATATGGTAGTGTCAATAATAGGTCCACTTAAGAGCTATTTGCCATGAAATGTCCTGTTTATGGAAGATTAATGGTGTTTCAATAAGGAAGATAAAGAAGCTATTAATTATGTTTATTGACCTAAGTAAATGAATACATAGGCTAGTCCCATAACAGCCAGGGTCACGCAGAGCATGCGCGAGCGATCCCGTGACTCTGGCTTAGGTAGTAGAAGGGGCCCGGGGTGTTTTTAGTCGGTGGGAGTCCGACATATCCCCACGCCGTGCCCTCGGCGTGGGTTGAAGTCAATAGCGTTTCACCACGGAAAACGAAAAAGAAGCAGGTCCTATGTAAAAAGAGGTGGATTTTATCACATTGAAAGGTGTTTTTACTATAGGTGAAATTTCTAAAATTAGATATAGGGCAACCCTCCCAAAATTGTCATGTGTGATTCTCTATGCTATTACGACTCCTGAATTACTTTTAAGTGATATGCCTTTAAATAAGCACCAATGTACTGATGCATTCATTAAAAAATATAATACCAAAAGCCATATTGAAATTTTCCGGAGGGCGATCATACTTTTTTAAGTTTGATAAGTTTTTTGTAATTTATTTACTGTCTTAGTTATATCATAGTAATATTGATCTTCAACACAGAAAAATCTTTATAAAATTAATGACACTAGAATCGAACCCCACACCCTAGACTAATCCTGCTCACCAGCCTACTTAAAACAGCATTTACTTACAAAAAACCTGTTTCCTTTGTCGCGGTGAGCCGGCGCGGCTAAATTGCGGCTTAGGGAAAAAATATTCACACTATACGGATATACACAGAAGGTTCAGTACTAGAAAATCTTTGAATTTGACTAAAAGTCTACAGCTTTTTAATGTAAGACTTTTGCAACTGTAAAAGGAAAATCGCGCACTACACGGTGTAAGTACACTAAATATAAATAAATAAATATTTCTCAACATTCACATAACACCATCTAGTCTCAAGTTATGCTTAACTTGAGACTAGATGGCGTTGTATTAAGTAGCTAGGTTTTGAGTAGTAGAAAAACGATAAACATACTTATTATAGATAAATTATACCCAGACACAGAACAAATGATTGTGCTCGTGGGATCGAACCACGAATGTCTATCTTGTGCCGCTTCGAACCAGTCTTCGAGGTGAACGTTTAATTCATCCCGCCACCGCTTTCTGGGCCGTCCTCGGCGGCGCCGTCCATCTGCTGGCTCCCATTATTTGATGACCTTCGCCTTACAGTCACTATTCATGCGGTTGACGTGAACCGCCAAAAATTTATGGACAAAAAAATCTATTAGATTATTATTTTTTAGTTTTTCTTTTTTTTTAAACTCCTCCTGCATTAAGAAATTTATCTTTTATCGCGGGAGGTTTCACAGACATTCAATTCACGTGCACTAAGATACCCAGACTCGGAACAAGCATTTGTGGATCGCACAAACCCTTTTCCACGCGGGGCTCGAACCCGTGACACGTTGCATACAGTGGTAATTGACGTGGTGACCTATACCAATCGGCTATCCGTGCAGTCCAAGTCCAAAAGATTATTTTTAATTAATACATTATAGAAATGGATCTTCTGTTTATACTTATGGATCAAAGATGCGTGCGCATCGATCGTCGGCGATATAAAAACGTAGACATTTCGCTTATTGACGTAATGATCGGAAAAAATGCCGGTAATTGTGTTAGGCTCGCTCGCGATGGGCTTGTGTATATGTATACTATGTAGATATATAGTACGTGTACATAGTTTGAAGATGTGTTCTATATGTATACTATGTAGATATATAGTATTCGACGAAGCTGTGATAGCCTAGTGGTAAGACCGTAGGACTGCCAAATCAAAAGTCGTGGGTTCAAATCCTGGCATGCATCAGTCTTTCGAATTGATGTCCGTATTACAAATTAATTATCACTTGCTGAAAACTGTATAAGAAAACATCGTGAGACAGCCAGCCAATTCAAGTGTTAAATTTAAGAAGCCTTACTACAATATATTCCTCAACATTCCCACAACGCCTCAAATTAGGAATAAGAGAGTTATTTGTATTATGAGTACTAGATAACTGATAAACATACTTACATATTTCTAAATACATACATATTATAGATAAATTATACCCAGACATAGAACAAATGATCGTGCTCATCACACAAACATTTCTCATGGGTGGGTGTCGAAGCCACGACCTCCGGTATAGCTGTCAGGGCCAATAACCACTAGACCAACAGACCTGTCATGTGGAGATAACTATGAGATATCACAACTCTGGGATGACTACGTTTCGTTATATTATTCTATGAGCCTCTAACTTCACCATGACATCCAAACCAGATCTTATGCATTTTGGACTAAATTACCTGTTCTTGTGTATAAAACAACGCAAAAAGTTTTGCTAATAAAGGCGTTCCTTTCGTTTCAGGCGGCGTTAACGCTTCTTCATCTAAAATAGCCAGAGACGACGAAACTACACCCACTGAACTGATTTTTGAGTAAGTACCACATTTTAAATCTTAATTTATGTATAATTTAATTGAAATCATCATCATCATTCCCTTGCGTGTTGTGGATAAAATATATTCCACAACTTGTACACAACGCCATCTAGTCTCAAAAGCAGAGCTTGTATTATGAGTACTAGACAATACATACATCTCATAGATAAATTACACTCAGTCACATAACTAATGATCGTGCTTATCACACAAACATTTGTCCGGGGTGGTAATCGAACCCAAGATCTCTGCGATAGCAATCAAGGCCATTAACCACTAGGCCAGTCAAAAACTGATCCCATATACGTGCTAGGCCACCACGACTTAATTAATTAATTAGAAAAAAAGGTATATGAATCTCAGAAAGTAGTTGCATTAAATAGCTTTTTTTCCATTCCAGCTCCAGTCATCAATTGCCGAAAATCAAAATAGGTCCTGATCTCAGAAGCGCAAGGAGACCTAAACACCACTTAAACAAGTAAGAAATTCTTCCTCTTTATGTTTTCTTCTCATTTGATAGAAATGCCTGAATAAGAAACTCACAATTTAAAACAATAATCTAGTTTATAGTTTAGTTAAGGACATATTCCGTTTTTCATTTATGACGGCGTTAGTTCCGATTTCGGTCACGTGCCAAAAAATCCTCGAAACACTGTCCTACTACTATATTTGTCGAGTGGTTTCGATAGTTATAAATAACATATATCGAAACACTCCATTCTCAAAAAAACGTGTAGCAATCTACAACAAAATAATTCAAACCAAATACTTTTCTTTTTCAGACTAAAACCACCGCCCCAACAAACGCAATCTCATCCAATCCACGACTTAGCCAAGCCATACTTACCTATCATCCCATTCATTCCTCACAAACCGACGGACGCCCAAATCAAGAGCTTTCTGCTCAACACAGCTCTTCAGAACGCCCTATCAGACTCTTTAAGCCATCTCCAGGGTCAAAAGATGACGCAAAAGTTAGAGTTTAATCTACAAGACTCTTTACACCATATCCAAGGTCAGAAGACTCAGAAGGAGATGAAAAAGGAAGAGGAATTTGCTGATGATGGTCAGAATAGAAGGAGGTTGCATAAGTGCGATGTTGCTGGATGCCATAAGGTGTATACCAAGAGTTCGCATCTTAAGGCGCATAAAAGGACTCATACTGGTGAGGTTTTTGGCTGTTTTATTTAGTTTTATACTAGAAGTAGCTGTTGCCCACGATTTCGAAAACCGTTTGTTTTGCACAATTCTGACGAAATTAATGGCATTACGAAAGTATAAAATCTAGCCCTATTACGCTGCAAAGCATAATTTTTTTAACGACCCCCGCACTAAGGAATTTAGTCCTTGTATCGCGGGGGTTTTACAGCCATTCATTTAATAGGCACAAACACACCTAGACTCAGAACAAGTATTTGTGGGTTGCACATATACTTGTCCTACGCGAGGATCGAGCCCGCGACAGGTCGCGCACAGCGGTAATTGGTTTGGTGATCGATACCACTCGGCTATCCTTGTAGTTCGATCCCCGCGTAGAAGAATTTGTGAAATCCACGAAAGCACTCAGAACAGTCTGAATCTGGGTGTGTTTGTGCATGTGAATTGAATGTCTGTAAAACCCCCCGCGACACAAGAATTAAATTCCTTGGTGCGGGATTTGTTATTAAAAACTTCATAACCTAATCTTACAAATTCCATTTACAGGCGAAAAACCATACTCCTGCGCGTGGGCCGGCTGCGAATGGCGTTTCGCGAGGTCGGACGAGCTGACCCGTCACACTCGCAAGCACACCGGGCACAGGCCGTTCACATGCCCGCTGTGCAGACGGTCCTTCGCCAGGTCCGATCATCTAGGACTCCACATGAGAAGACACTGACTTGGGAATGTGGTCAGTATCGAAAGCTGGACGAAACTTAGTTTATCCGAAAAATATCCGCAAGGTATCCGAAAATATCCGAAAACTTTAACAATATCCGCAACTTATACGAAATTTTTCGCAACTTATCCGAATTTTTCTACAACTATTATCTGAATATCCGTAAGGATCTATCAAACGCATCTGAGATAACACTAATCCCAGAAACGACTGGTTCGATTTGAAAAACATGTTTTTGTGTTAGAAAGTCCTTTTTTCGAAGAAGGTTATATAGGCTGATATGAAAGTAAAACCGCAGGCTAAGCTAGTATGTTCATATTATATATTTTTATAGGATTTGATTAGATATAAGTTGATGATAAAGAAGAAGGAATAATTACCTAAGGGCATTAAATTGTGATTGATTGCTCAAATGATATGACAATACATTATAATATATTTTATTGTAAATTACCTAAAGTAGGGAAAAACTAGAAAATAGGTATTTAAAGGAATTTTTGTTGTTGATAACACTTTTATTTAGAGAATATTTTGAACTAATAATTTTAATACACAAAAACCGCGGATCGGATATTACCATTAAATATAAATAAGACTTCTGGTAAATATTTATATTTATTTATTATCTGGTAAAATACAAAGTGCGAACTCAATATTAGATAAGAAAATGAATAGAAAACTTCAAATATACAGAGAATATATTCCTTTTCGACGCGTGACGTGACTGTGACTTGTCAGTTCAATACATTGGAGCGTTCAGCGTTAGCGTGAGGAGACATGTAACTTTTCTACAGGCCATAAAAATAATATTGTCAAAATAAAAGTTTACCAATTCAAAATATTCCTTTTATCATAAGTAAAGTGGCATTATCCTAAATATTAAGGCCAGTAATATACACTACATTTATTATTAATAATTATTATAAATATTTTTGTAGTTTATGTATATTTTAAGATATGAATAAACAGATGCTTTTGACAGCTATTTGAATAGCTATGTGTAAAGTGCTACAAGGATCTTTTGGCACGTGGCCGAAATCGGAACTAATGCTGTCATATATGAAAAACCATCACTTTTGACAGACAGTTGAGTTGATTCTTGTTGCGAATATGCACACCAGCGCCCTCATATTAATGTCATCCACGTGCCAAAAGATCTTTATAACTCGTTAATATGAAAGTGACAAAAATTAACCAGCTTTGAAATTTAAAAAAAATCTAGGTTTTGTTATCAAGATCCATTAAGAATTACACCTTTTTTATAATTTTAATGCAAAATAAAAGGATGGATGGCATTAGAAAATATATAATTCACAGTAATTTTACTGTAGGTATCATACCGTGATAAAAATTGTTCTAGATAGCTCAAAATTGATGTTTGCTAATGGTAAATGTTTGTCGAAAGCTTGACGTAGTGAAAATTAGATGTTTTGCGTCTTCACCCGGTCTTAACTGCAAAGACATTACTCCCATCTAACGCTGTCGGTTAAAAAGTAGCATGTGTCAACTAACTCCATACCAAACTTCATCAAAATTGCTCCAGCCGTTTGAGCGTGAAAGAGTAACAAACATCCATCCATACTAATAAACTTTTGCGTTTATAATATTAGTAAGATTTTGAAATTTCGTTGCAACAAGAAATTTATCTTATTGCAAATATTATTTTGACAGTTATGTCAAATATGGCTGCAGCGTTGTTTTTGCAAGTAATATTTAGACAAATATAATATACCATTAGTGTTGTTATGATATAGTACATACAAAATTATAAAATAAAAATTGTGGCTTGAGAACTTGACTTAATTACAATTTAGGACAATATGGCAGGCATTGAGAACCCTCCTTTTTAAAAGTCGGTTAACTAACTTTAATTTTCAAGGTATATAATATTAAATTAATTTGTATATTAATGCTCAAAATAGTTCCCTTTAAAACTAAGTTTACAGGGCAGTAGTTGCAATATTAGTTTTAATGAAAAAAAAACTTTTCCTATTTTTGTACTTAATTTTTTTTATTAAAATTTAAGTAGATTTTTATTGTAACTTGTTTTGTTTCAAATGTTTATGTAATTAATATTAGTATGTTAAAAATAGTTAATAATGTATAGTGTATGGCTTTGTTATATTTTAATACCGTTTTTGTACATTTCAATGGAAAAAATCTTTTAGAAAGCAACAGTGAATTTTCGAAACATAAAAACCAGACATAAAATCAACATCAGATCAGAATTAGATTTGTATGCACGTTGTACAGGTTCAATCCCAACTGAGACAAGTAACAATGTAACTTTAAAAGTTATATGTATTTTCTTAACTATATCAAGACACTAACTGACAAACGGTAAAAAAACATCGTAGGGAAATCTGGATTTCAAATTTTGGAATCTGATGTCGCACGCAGTGAGTTAGCGTGGTGATCAATGCTTTAGCCTTCCCTATATAGAAAGAGGCCTGTGCCCTGCAGTGGGACATATATTATAGACTGGCATCTCTTTTAATTCACGGTATAACTTCAAGGAAAGAAACCCAGTCCTTTTTAAAGGCTTATACGGGGACACAGGTCCAACATGCAGAGGCCTTGTTGAGAACTTTAATCTAAAATGTGATGGGGCATCTACCAATAGACTGGTATTATTATTAACTAATTAAAATATATTATAGGAGTTCATTTAGTTTTGCAATAGACTTGCTTTCTGAAATTATTTTTCATTAATATGCGTAAAAACGGTTGTTTAAATATAACATTTGTCGGTTAAAAAACATTTTATATTAAGATTCTAATAAGCAATATATTTGGGGCCAGTATTTCAGAAATTATTTAGTTTTAGTTTAATGTAAGAAAAAAAATATTTTTACTCGATTTTTCGAAAAATTCCTGTGATTTTAGTAAAAAAAAAATCCTTTTAAAAAAGATATTCTGTACCTTTTATCAAAATATTGATCTCAATTGGTATTCCTCTCTGTATGTTTATGAATTTGATCTCAAAAACAATAAACTACTAATATTTTCTTTACCTTTAAAAAAAATCTAAAAGATTTGTAGTAACTTTTAAGAAATCAACCATAGGTTATCATTAAACGGTTAAACGGATTTTCGTTACATAAAAAAGAGAAAACAAATATTTTCGAACGTTTTCTTTAAAAAATAACCAGTACTTTTGTAACAGTTAAATATTTAACTAAACCCCGCATTTTGACGGCCAGTAAACGCAAATGCAAAACTTTATTAAAAATAAATAATTTTAGTAAAATAAGTTTCTATTTTTTTTGTATTGTATCATTATTTTTAGTTTTAAGTTTTTTTGCGAGAGTGAAATAATCTTTATGTAAAAGTGCTTTATCCCTTTGAAAGGTTAACATGACTTTTTTGTTGTATTATGTGTATTTAAAAAAAAGATAGTAAATGTATATTTCACTTTTCTTGGTCAAGGTATATTGTAGTCACATAAAAATAAATACATTTCGGACACAGTCGGGTAAATGGATATTGTAAAATATTATGCAAATCTACAATGCACGAAAAGTTTTTAAAAGGAAACTGAAATTTAGGGTATAATTTATTTACTACCAGTATATATTTTTCACACTTGCACTCAGCATTATTTTCTAACATATTCGTATCTCACTAAACGATTTACTTTTGCAAATAGCCTGCAAAGATAAAGTAAAAATTGCACAGTTATTGCTGTCAAATTGCTAAGAGCTTTCGCCATCGAGTTATTTTATAGACTCTTAAATTATGTGCCCCACTCTTAGACAAAGAACCATAGATTCCAGATATAAAAATAAAACATTATAAAAAAGTTATTTTAGAACGACTAAATACTATGTATATTGTGATATTTTACTATTAAAAATTGGTGATTCTAAGAGACTTAATGACACTCTGCTTTTCGAATTTAGACCTTATGGTGCTGGAAACAGGTTCTATTATAAATAAAACTGTACTTAAATATCTAAATTTATATATCTCGTTTTTTTATATTGTAATAAAATTGTGAAAAATTATCATTTTCTGTTTTATTTTTAAGTATTGCAAGACAAAATCGAAGCGGACCGAAATCATCTCCTTGGTGAATACCTTTCCGAAACATTACATGCCTACTAATAATGGCATATCAGTTATAATGTTATCGCTATCTAGCTTTCTATTGGATCATAATAAGTCCTAACAAAAGAATAATTTTAATGTTGACTTTGTGTATCTGTAATATTTTCATAAAATAAGTGCGGTGAACACTATCAAACGCTTTGTAATAATCTATTTATGGACAATGAAGATTCCTATTATTTGTAGATGCATGTCTATCAATAATTTAATAAGCTTTGCCTCACATCCCGTCTGGTATTCTATATCCCTTTTAGCTCTGTAATATTGTAGTGTTCCGTATGATTGTTCATATTATAATAAGTACCTACAGAATGAATAGACGACTGAAAACATGATTTGTTAGTCACTGAATACAATATTTTGGGAACTGGGGAGGCAAGTTATCGCTCTATATTTTGAAGGCCTTTTCCCAACATATAAGTTACTTCTGTAGCTAAAACTTCGGGTATCATCTGTCTTCGTAGCAAGGATTCAATTGCATTAAAGTGTAATAAGAAGTCAAAGTAATAAAAATAAAACAAAACAAATACCAACAAACATTTATACAAGGAAACTAAATAAATAACAAGCCATAGACAATATCGTCGTCACCAAAAACCATAGACCATAGGCATAGACTGCCATAACCGCTAGATTTGCATACCATAACCTTTTTTGTTTATTCGCACCTTCAACACTGTCTTTTAAGCCATCTTTCAGGATATATTTTCTTAAACCGATGCACCAGAGCTGACCGTGAAGATCAACGTCGACTGTGCTAAGATCACAATTAAATATCGCTCGATCGTTTGACGTCATTCGAGAGATCATCGCTTTTACGTTTTCATCTTTAAATTTCCAAGAGTTTGTCAAGAAATATGTGTAGGCGTTTGCTTTTTTGTGTATCCCCTGGTACACTTTTACGAACCTGGAAACCGTTATTGATTAGTTTAGACTTAAGTTAAAAGTTGATTAAAATAAAAATCATAAGGTTTTTATTTCGAGTAGGCCTTTTCAGGCACTTTTAAAACGTTACTGACTCTAACTGCGCGTGAATTTATTAAAGGTACACGCATAGCCGAGCAAATCGAATCCAATGACGTGATTTTAGTATTATTTTTATGAAGTTAAACGAAACCTTGCACACTTCCTCGCTTTGTATCGTCCGAATCTGGATAAGATCCCTTATACAGAATTCTAAAAATCGTTTAGCTCAACGCGTTCGCTTCGGATAAGTGTGTGTTCAGCTTAAGGTATTTGATACATGGTTCAGCATGACCGCCACGGTATGCAGTGGTGATTATGGTGATCGAGGTAAATATAAATTCTATTACAGCACACTGAACACAGTAGAACTCTCGTACGCAGCCGCAACAGTCTTACTATTAAGATGTAGCTGGTGGCCTCCAACTTGGCGACGCTGGTAAACCGTTAAAAATTGTGATACTCACGACGAAATCCCCTGTGGTCTCTTTCCAATGACAGCGCAAACAGCATCCATAATATACGCCGGTATATAATGCAAAAACCAGTTCAGTAGCCAGTACCAGAAGACATTGTTGGTTATTATTGTATAGCAGTACCAAAGAGCGTGCGGCGTGGCTAACCCGGGCTTGCATAATTTATTTACATTGTCACCGTAGACTCCTAAAAAAATAAATAGACGTGAATTCTAATTGCAGCGACAATGACCGGGGACATCATCATCATCGTCATCAATATCATCTTCCTGCCGTTATTCCATTTTACTTGGGTTGGCGCAACACGTTTTTATAAATGATTAGAGGGTACAAAAACACACGAGGTAAGACAAATTCAAAGGTCTTGAGTTCGATCCTGAGGCTCGAACCAACATTTGAATATTGTGTGCGTTTTAGAATTATTTATTACAGCTTCCATGTTTCGGAAGGCACAATTTAGATCCTACTCTTGCCAGAGTCGCGCAACTTTTGGCAATAAAAGGGGCCCGGGGTGCTTTTAGTCGGTGTGAGTCCAACATATCCTTGCGCCGTACCCTCGGCTTGGGTTGAAGCCATTAGAGTTTTATACCGAAAACAAAAACAAATCCTGCACGGTTCTCCCAACGGTCGTCTCGAATTGCCGTCTCATCGTGCTATGAGAGTACGAAGAACAGAGAGTGCACCTGTCTACTATATTAAGTTCTGCACAGCGGCAGTCTATCGACGCTAGCCGCCGTGGACAAATCTGATCAGGACACATTAAAAGAAACGGAATTTCCTTACCCCACTTAACAAGTGCTTCTTCATTAGCAACAATATACATAGGTATTTCTTTATTTCCCTCTTTCTTCCGCTCAGTCGAGTCCCAAGCAGCTCCAATGATTGCATTGTTAACATAATCAAGTGGTACTAAAGCCAATAGGTTATCTCGGTCCACAAAAAACACGTGTATTATCCCTAAGCCTATTCCAAGGACAATCTGTAACACATTATATTAAAATACAATAAATAAATTAATATTCGACAGCGCCATCTAGTCCCGAAATAAGCGTACTAAAGTAGCTTGTGTGAGTACCTACTGTATATCCAGTAGTATGTTTTCGGATCAGATTAAAATTCTTAAAAAAATCAAGCATTTTAGCTTGCTTTCTTACTTTGTGATAAAAGTAGACGTCACTTCACGACCATTCAAATAAACCCAAACTCGATAGGGTTGGATAGTTTTATTGCGAAGTTACCAACAGCACCTTTCAGCTCCAGCGTCAGTTTCATAATTATCATTGGCACGCAATACATATTACACCCAATATATTCATGTAAAATTGTAACTCAGTCGGGAACCGAGACAATAAAAGTTTTTCATATGCAAGATTTGATTGCAACAAAGGGACAAATGAAATTGTAATACACCATTGGCTACTAAGAGGCAAGTGGAGATTTTAAACATAATCCAGAGGGATTTTACTCACTCCACTGGGTCCTGCTAAACAGGACTTTTCCTCCCATCCTGGGTGTGGCTCGTAGAAGGTAGGAATAACTGAAATACAAAAGGAACAGTGAATATCATAATAATAATAATTTCTCCTAACCAATTTAGCCCTCTGTTTAGCCATATGATATCACAGATTCAAATTTGTGATATCATATACCGTTGATGAATGTAGGAGTCAGTACATGTGAAGCTATGATAGCCATAGCCTAGTGGTAAGATCGCAGGACTGCTAAGTCAAAGATCTCGAGTTCGATCCCCACAGCGCGCATCGACTTTTCGAATATTGTGTGCATTTTAGAAATAAATATCACAGCTTCCGTGTTTCGGGTGGCACGTTAAAATGTGTGTCCAGCGCCAGATCTCTCTTTAATAGTGTCGTCCGGTCATCCCATTGGGTTATAAATATAAAAGAACAAAGAGTGCACTTGTGTTAGCACACGCTTGTGCACTATAATATGTCCCGCGTAGCCGGCTGGTGTCATAGTAACACTAACCGCCGTGGCTGAAATCGGTCCGTACATTATTACTCCATAAGATTCAGTTTTATGTGAGTTACCTATGGGCGGCTTCACAACACAAACGGGTAGATCAACTGCAGAGTCCCTGATTACGTGTTCAGCTATCGCTTTTGTGAATGTATAGGTATTGGGCCAACCCTTGATTAATCTGCGAAGTAAATATGGCTAATAATTATAACAGATCCCGACGAATTGAGAAGCTCCTCCTTTTTTTGAGATCAGCTAAAAATAGCCTGTGACTGGTTTGAAGTAGCGTGGGATACACAAACGTGGAATGATTGGGTGGGGAGGCTTAGTTCAGCATAAGTGCTTAGCAAAATAAACGGGACAGTGATTTTCAGAAAAACTGTTTTTTTTTTGGGTGTGAGCCCTGATATGACTGGCTCGTATTCATCATCATCATTCCCCTGCACTTATCCCAATTATTATTATTTAGGGTCGGCGCAGCATGTCTTCTTCTTCGACGTCATCTCGCAAGTCACACTCTTTGCAGTCATATCATCTTTCACACAATCCATCTATCGTTTCTTTGGTCGTCCTCTTCCCCTATATCCATTCACATTCATGTGCAGCACCTTCCTTACCACGTGATTCTCTTTCCTCCGCATGACATGTCCATACCATGACAGCCGGCTACCACGAAGTTTTTCAGTTTTTTCGATGACTGGCTTGTATTATTATGTTATAAAAACAAACTTACTCAGGCGTAATACCATTCAGCCGATCCTCGTCCATCGCATCAACTAGCTCCATGAATAGTGTTGGAGTCATGGCACACGGGTAGAACTGCTCCGACACTTCTCTGCCGATCCTCTCCCGTGTAGCCTGGCTGTATGCTGTTGAAACGTGGATAAATTGCCTGTTGGAAGAAAGGACTATCACTAAGGCTCAGGAAAACCTTTGCAAAACCCAAGGTCAAGTGTGAGAAGGATTCGCATGCTGAGGGCTCCGTGGATTATAAATAGTACAAGATTTTTTCTAGTTTCTTTTCCTTTCTTTCCTTTGAAACATTCCTACTGGAAATTATTGTCATTGAAAGACTACTTCTGATTAATAAATAAACCTAGCATCAATTAAATACATACACATTTACTCAACTAATACACAATCTTTACTTCACACACACATACACACACTCACACACACATACACACACTCACACACCCACACACTCACACACACGAATATAACACGTCAATAAATAAATGTTGGAGTTCCACAACAAATGTTTAGAAAAAATACCTAATTATTTAACTTTTATCTTTATAAGTTTTATCTTGTTTTTATATAGAGATTAGCTAGCGACTGGTGCCGCCAGTTTTGTCGTCCTATACTCCCGCCTTACAGCTTAGGGAGTAGGAGTGGCTGAAAATCAGCACTGTGGTGGGTCGTGCTCGGCCCGCTACAGCATTAGCTGAGCCACCTCCTTTTGTTACAAGTTTAAATTTTTAAGTACTTAGTCTAGTTATTGTTTTTGTACTGTGATTTTAATGTGACTTTGTATTTTTATTTATGTAGCAATAAATGTCTTTTTATTTTTTTTTTTATTTTAATATTGACACAACATTAGTGAGATATTCATGGTAAATGTGAATTGTTAGATTTCTGATCTGATAACGTTCAACGAAATTCTATAGGTATTGATTTCGTTTTTTTGCTGAATATACCTACCTGTTTTTACTGTCTTAGCTAATGTTTTTACTCAACGCCATGGGACCTTAGACCTACATAAGACCATGGTTTACATTTCTACTTGATACCTTTACACATTTTAAAAATAAAGACCAAAAGGCGGACAACGGAGTAATCAGGAGTTATGTGTTGTTTCTTTCCAGGTAAGGTTCTCTAAAAACAACATCTTCACACTTCATTTCGAACTGATTGACGATTCAGTATCCAGTTTATTCACTTACTTAAGTTTGGCGCAGCTTTTGGCTAACCCCACAGCTTCGAGAGTGCCTCCCACGTTGATCCTCGCTGCTACTCTGAGGGGTTCATCAAAACGGACGGTAGCCGCCATGTGGAATATTATGTCAACCTGTAGACATATAAACATATATAGGGCTGGTTTTACAGCTGTCGTTGACACCCGTAAGGATATAGCCGGCGGGATCTAAAACAATGATTACCAATGCGATGTATGTGTAACAGTGGGCTCAGCCCTATACGGGTCGCATCCGGACTAGTCTAAAATGGTATTTTAGTACAGGAATGGCAAGCGGACAACCGCAATATTTTGTGCACGTCACTGACCACATAATTCATTATGCACTAAAACAATATTGGTTAGTAACTAAGTATGTCAACACTTCTCTGCCTTGCGCAAGCTCTTATTTCGACGGGTCCTACGTAGACTGGTGTAACCAGCAAAACACCAAAATACGTTTTTTTGCACCAGAAGCCTTAAAATTACCTTAACTTTATATCCTGTAAAAATTATATTATTTTATTCAGTAATTTCAGAGATACAAACCTGTAAACTAACATAAGTGACATGATTTTTGGCCACACGACTATCTACACTGATGTAAGTCACTTGCACCAGTGTAGGTAGTCGCGTGCGCCGCGTCACGTACGCGCAAGTGCCATTTACTCCAGTATGCGCGCTGCGACGGAGTTAGGAGCACGTTAACACTGGTATAACTGCATTAACTGCTAACATATTCTTCTGTATCAAAACCTTTTCGTGCCCTGTTTTTAGGGGTTGTGTTACTTTTTTACATATTTAACAAGTTTTGTTTGCTTTGAGTAAGTAGTGGTGAGAATTCACAACAATTAAGGGCTCACGAGGTCAATTTTTAATAAATTTATGCGTTAAAAAATTAACAAACAAATTACTAAGTTGACAGTACTAATAGTTCTACAAAAAGGGTTTAATTAATGTTCACCTAATGCAAGATACAGATTGTACTGCTTGTAGATTTGTTTGAGCCGCCTGCATTAATTTTTTACATATAAATTATATAATGTAGACGCACGGTGTACTGCATACTCTTCACACTAAATTATAGAGTTTGTTTTTCCCTGTTTGGTTACTGGTTGTTTTTTACAGTCGGGGTTTTTTTGTTTTTTTATTATTATTTTATTCTTTCAATAAATTTTACACTTACATCAGTAGGAATACAAAGTAGTAGTATACGAAGTCACATGTGACTTTGTTTTATTTTCTTGATATTGTTATCTGCCGTAACCTACATTATTTTAATAATAATATCTATTTGCTAATAAAATAAATATCGATACTACTTTCAATACATTTTTTGCAGCAATTAACGTAAGGAGTTACCAAATTTTGCTACTTGGGAACTGACGAGACAATTTTTTTTTATGTACCCAAGTACATCATTTTTAAAGGTGTAGAAATATTCCAGAGGTAAACAATATAACAATATTCGCAACCCCAGTTTATTTTGGTAAAGTTGTAGTATTGAAAAAACAATTAAGTTCAATCAAAACTTAAGTATAGTAATACAAAAGACATTCAAATTAAAACTTATAAAGGACTTAGTAGTCGCCCGCAACTTCGACCGCACGAATATCGGTTATAACTGCAAAACATTGCCCTCCTCTGACGCAGTCGGTTAAAAAGTCTAGGTTTTAATCCAGGTTGTCAGCTAAGTCCATACGAAATTTCTTCAAATTGGTTAAATCGTTTGAGCGTCAAAGAGTAACAAACATCCAATCCATACTTGTGCAACTTTCGCGTTAACTATATTAGCAGGATATATTCAAATGTATAATATGCATATTTAAACAAGTATGACGAGTGTGGTGATGTGATGAGGCATTCGTATGAAGGGTGTCCTACACAAATCACCATTTAATACAAGTTGTAAAAATGTAATGAATTTTCCATCATCTGATTTAGACTTTAAGGTCTCATTGTTGTTGTTGTTTTTAGGGGTTGTGTTTACTTTTTTATACATTTAACAAGTTATGTACACAACTATACACTTAATAGAAGCACAAAGTTTGAAAAGAGTTTCACAAAGGTTATAATAATTTCTTTAAAATACCTTTTTCTAGCGGATAGATGCAAAGGGAGAAATAAATTAGAAACATCAACGTACAAAAACTAGTGGACGTAACTGAACAGACGTAACTGACGTAACGTAACTGAAAAAAAATAGTGGAAATGCTATTTATAAGAATAATGACATAAAATTCAAGACAAGCTAGTCTTAAAAATAAAAAAAAAACAATTAGGTATTATCGTAAGAAAACCTCTTTAAAAATCAAACCCTTTTTTTACTTAAAATAAGAAGATTACATTTTTTTGTTTTATTATTTTTAAGATTGCAAGGCCAATGATTTTATTTTTCATTATTAGGAATGCTACTATCTAATAATAAAGTGTTATTTTGTATTTTAGATGTTTTTATTTAACTTTTTGCCACATTAATTTAAATATTCACAGTTAATAATAATACAGCAAACTGTTGCAAGTAGCTTTCCAGTACTGAGTAAACTGTTATAAGTGTTAAAAAGTCGATAAAAGTAGATAAAAGTAGATATTATTTTTTATATTATAACCTCATATTGGTCAATTACACGGAAATACTATGTTTAAAGAGTAAAATCCTTCAGATTTCCTTTATTTTAAGTATAAGCAAGTACACTATATACTGGTATAAGTGGCCACTTGTATCAGTTTACAGGTTCTACCGTAGTAAAAAAAAACAAGCTACATCAATGCAAGTTAACCTATTTTCCAAAGTATAAAAAAAAGAAGAAAAACCAATAATGCAGTCTTATTTCTTAAGTATTAAAATATAACATACTAAAATTTCAAGTGTTTTTATTGATTTACGACAAAGTTACAAGCTTTAGAACCTTTAAACCGCTCTCTTGAAAAGTTGTGTTTTTGCACTTGTACTAGTCTACGTAGGACCCGTCGATTTAATAACAGATTAATATCCATAAAATAATGAAAAATTATATGACACGTTGATATATACAGGTTTGCTATCCCTGTTCTAAGGTCTAAGTAGACACGCGTAAGGACGTTTCGGAAGCCTCCTCCTCAGGGGAGGAAGTGGGTAGTGTCAGACTCTTACTGACTAAACCTGATCCGCCGTGTAACGCTTTCCGCGTTTATTCGGTGCGTCTCAATCCATAGCAATTCATTAGAACCTAGCAAGCCTGGTAGATGCTTACACCTTCCCTATATGGGATGAGACTTGTGCCCAGCAATGGGACGTATATAGGCTAGTACATACCTCCTTTGTGATGATATTCCAGTCTTTCTCAGACAGACCCAGTCTGACCTCAGACACATCCCCAGCCACCGGCACAATCCTATCTGCAAACTTAGGCTGCTTCTCTTTCACCAGATCAAACACCTAGAGACAGTGGGAATATTAACAACTAGGTAGCTGTTGAAGAAGACATACTGCGCCGATCACAAATAATAATTGAGATAAGTGCAGGGGAATGATAATGATGATGGTAGCTGTTGCCCGCGACTTCGTCCGCGCGAATATCGGTTATAGCAGCAAAAACAACTCTGATGCTATCGATTATAAAGTAGTCTATGTTCCCAGAGTATCAGCTAACTCCATACCAATTTTTATCAATATTCAAAGAGGCACAGACATCCATCTAGGCATACAAAACTTTCGCGTTTATAATATGAGTAGGAAATATGTCTACTAATATTAATAAGTGACGTGGTGGCCTTGTGGTTCTATAAACGGATTTTTAATGAAATAAAATCATTTATTCTGTAAGTAGTATAATTACACCAATATTACATGTCTTAAATATGTTTAGAGGTCGCTGCATTCGCTGTATGCACGATGAAGTTGCAAATTAAAACCCCCTGCAGAGAAATACCAATGTGACTTCTTCATAGCTATATGTACTTTCTTAATTATTCAAGGACACTACAAACAAACGGTGAAGGAAACCATCGTAAGGAAACATAACTTCCAAATATTAGAATCTGGAATCGGAAATCCGCAGTAAACTAGCGTGATGATCAATGTTCAAACCTCTCCTGTATGGGCAGAGACCTGTGCCTCAGGAGGAGGACATTTACAAGCTAGTATTATTTCCATTAAATACTTACAGGATCTTTCAAAACCTCTTCTAACCTCTCCTGACCTGTCTTGCCCTTCTTCGATCGAATCAATAGGAATATTTTCTTGATTTTACAAGCCCTGAAATCACTATCAGTATCAGTTTTTAGGAAATCTGTGAACTAGTTTAGTTCCAAACACATTGAAACTCAAGGTAACAAACAGCTAGTAAAAAATATAATAAATAAATGTCTTGGGACAATATCTACACACGGCCATCTGATCCCAAGCTAAGCAGAGCTTGTATTGTGGTAATCAGACAGCTGATAAACATACTTATATATTTCTAAATATATACATATTATAGGTAAATAGGTTATAGGTAAATCACACCCAGACACAGAACAAAATGATCGGGCTCATCACACAAACATTTGTCTTGGGTGGGACTAGAACCCACGACCTCCGGTATAGCAGTCAGGGTCACTAACCACTAGACCAACATCGTATAATGGTTGCTATAAGAATTTAATTTCTATTTATAATTAATAATTAAAGGGTAGAGGGTCAACACACAATGTATTAAGGTAATACGCTATGTCACTACATTGTGGCGTGCCCTAGGTCTGATTTAAATATTATAATTTAAACAATTAATTCAATGGAATAACACATATTCTTAACACTTAAATTATTCATAAAAAATTATCTGTTGTGCTTAGTGGTCCTAACTGATATACCCGAGGTTGTAGTTTTGATTCGTACCCAGAAGAAATGTTTGTATGATGAGTACGATCATTTTTTCTTGTGTCTGGCAGTAATTTGTAAAAGCCAGCCTTTTGGACTTTTGAAAATTTCAACCCTAAACGGTTCAAACATGTAATTAAATACTAGATTACTGTAATAATAACAATGCCACGGCTTTCACACAACGCCATCTAGTCTCAAACTAAGCAGAGCTTGTATTATAAGTGCTAGGCAACTGATAAACATGCTTATATACTTCTAAATACATACAATATATTTAAGATAAATTACACCCAGACACAGAATTAATGATCGTGCGTATCACACAAAGATTTGTCCTGGGTGGGAAACGACATCTGGTATAACAGTAAGGGTCACTAACCACTAGACCAGGAATGGCGAATCAAAGGCACGTGTACCACTTATGGCACGAAGGCATAATATTGTGGGCACATCACTGATCACTATTATATTTTAATTGGCCCGTTTATAGGTAAAGGTTTGCCATCCATAACAGGCCACTCAGATATTAATTACATAGAAGATAAAAAACAGAACAATATATAGGACTTTCTTTTTTTTTCGTGGGAAATGATCAAATGACCCCGCCCGCTATGGGTGCAGCGGGAGGGAGTGTCGGACTCTTACTGACTAAAACCCACTATGTTCCTTCTGGAGCCCTTTGGGTGCCGGGCGAGCGGTAACTCTCACGAACATCCCGCAGCCCCGGCAGGACAATATATAGGACTTCCTTCTACTTGTCTTCCTTAAATATTCCTTACCTGAACAGTTTCTCAAGCAGTGCCTTCCCGAGGAACCCTGATCCTCCAGTGATGAAGACGGTAGCGTCCTCGTAATACTTCTGCACGGGAGAGCTGCCCAGGTCTATCACAGCATTCATCGGCTCCTGGAGCTTTCTTGCTCTTAACTCTATTTCTATCGCTGGATCCATGTCCTTAAAATTTTCATAAGTATATTAAAAATTTGTCCGGACCGATTTCAGCCACGGCGGCTAGTGTTATTTTGACACTAGCCAGCTACGCAGGACAATTATAGTGCACAAGCGTGTGCGTAAACACAGGTGCACTCTCATAGCCCGATGGGACGGCAATCCGACACGACCGGAGAGAGATCAGGCGCAGGACTCAAATTTTATCGTGCCTTCCGGACACAGAAACTGTGATATTTTATTTTTAAATCGAACACAACATTCGAAAACAGTCTGCGCCGTGGGGATTGAACTCGAGACCTTTGACTTGGCAGTCCTATGGTCTCACCACTAGGCTATCACAGTTTTAAGTAAGTATATTACTAAAAATGTTTAAATAGATCCCCCCAAAACCCCTAAGGTGTTAGCCATTATGCTATTATATTAGCAGTCATGACTATTAGAACAATGATAGCTAAAACCAACCCCTACATTTTGACAACCTCATGAGCTAGTTAGAAATATTTCAATTGTTTTTCTTTTTCTGCTTTCACGAGGTTCTCATCATGCGGGACGGTGATATCAACAATCATTGTCCGACGCTGTGATCGATATATCACCACTCTATGAATCAGGCTTATTGGCAACAATAGTCCTGTCAGTGATGATAGATCGATCCCAGTACAGTGCGATAGAATCATCTTCGAGAACAAGGTCGGGGACTTACCTATAGTACGGCACCTCAGAATCCACTAATTTGTACTTTAAAGCAAGCTGCTGGTGGATAATCCTGGCCACTTGGTTATGACTGTACAAGTATTCGGTGTCAGCAAGACGAAGAAGTTTTACTTAGTTGTGGCACTTGTGAAAACCACACACATTATTGTCGCGAAATCTAAAAAATGCAATATAAAAAGAGTTACGTACAGCGTGTTTAAAAACTAAACAATTATCTTCTATATATAAAAAAGAATTGCTGTTCATTAGTCTCGATAAAACTCGAGAACGGCTAAACGGATTTATCTTATCTTGGTCTTGAATTGTCCGTGGAGGTCTATGAAATGTTTAAAAAGTGGGAAAAATTTGAATAATAACCGGTAAAACCTTAAAAAGGCACTTTTTTTTCTTCCCAAAAGTGGTCATTGAATGAATAGCTATTTTACATCCATTTGACGAGCATTAAAAAGTAGTTGTCTTTGCCCCTTTCAAGTTCGTTCATTCGAGGCGACGGCAAATAAGAGGCACCCTGTATGTTTATGTTTAAAGGGCTTTAGGTACTGATAACAATGTTGTAAGGTTAAGGGGTTGTCCCCTACGACTCTGTATTACCTTGCCCTTGAATTATCAATTAAATAAATCATTTAGGTATCTACTACTATACACTATTATACATTTAAAACAAAGTCACTTTCCACTATCTTCCGGAACTTTAACTACGCCACGTCAAATGATGTATTTCCGTTCCCATTAAAACAACAAATACTGAAACTTAATAAGATGTAAAGGGGGGTCTAAAAACAATAAACGTTTTCTTTTTTTGTATTTTCTGCATATTTTCACAGTGTATAGATGGTAGTACGGAGCCCTTTGTGTGCGAGTCCAATTCGCACTTGGCCGGTTTTCATATGACGGCATTAGTTCCAATTTCGGCCACGCGCCATAAGATTCATGCAGGACCATTTAAAACATAAACATAGGATGAAATACTATTATAGATAATTCAACTCAGTTGTGCGCGCGGCCCTATGTGTGGGTAAACCTTTTACATATTACAGTGACTTTGTGTGCGTGACAAAAGGTACAGTCGACGACTGGCGCGTCACTGTCACACAAATGACAGTTGTATATTTACAAGCGCACGCACACAAAGAGCCGCGCGCACAACTGAGTTGATATAACTGTATAGATCTGTGATTGCGATACTGCAACACTACTCTGAGTTTCAAATTGTTCTACACATGAGCAACAGATAGCGCTATTTACATTGCAACCCTGTACACATTTTCCGTTCCAAGTAGTTCCACGGTTGGTCAACAGATGGCGTTGTTACATCACTTCTAAATCGCGCTATGGTTTTGTTACACGTAAGTCAATATGACTTAATACCACGTAAAATACACCGAACCGAGGCGTGTTTTCACCGTATTTTTGAATGTCCCAGATGTTATCAGACCTCTCTGGGATTTTTAAGATTGTGTTAAATATTTGTGATACAGGGGTTACACCCAAAACTTTAATACAGCGTATTCTACAAAATCCCATTTCACTTGGGGTCGACGCAACACGTTTTTCCGTACTCCCCTATCAGACGTCACAGAAACCCCAAATAATGATTGGGATAAAGGCAGGGGAAGGATGATGATGATAATACGAACCTTTATCAGGGTACAAAGTAGGAGTCAAACCCACATTGCACGTAGAAAGATCCGAATACTTGCATTATTAATGTGTAGTGTTACAAGAATTTTTGGCACGTGGATCACCATAATCATGAGGGCGTTGGTGTGCATATACGCCTCAGGAGCCAACTCACCTGTCTGACAAAGTGCTGGTTTTCATATATGACGGTATAAGTTCCAATTTGGCCACGTGCTAAAAGATCCATAGCCTGCAGTTCAGAGAAGGCCTAAATGATCAAAAATAGGTTCTTTGGTAAGCTAAACTTCTTTCTGGCACCACTATTTACCATAGTTACAATAATAACAGCCAATGTCATTTTAATTACTTTCCTTCTCTCGGAGGAAGTAATAAAAATCTATAAATAATTAAGATAAATTCTCAGTGAAAATGCCCATACCAAAAATGTAGAGAAACTTGCAAAAAAATTGCAAAAGATTGGCATGATGGCGTAAGTAAACCGTTTACATACTACTACTAGCTACTACTACCGTTTACATTACTTACTAGCGACCCGCCCCGGCTCCACACGGGTGCTATGTTGATACTAAATAGTAAATATACTATAGAAAAACTGTGAACGTTGTATATAAAACATAGCGGCCCGCTCCAGCTTGACCGCAAACACTACGTCCCGCAATTTTTACATCTGTAATATCTTCGAAAATATTTATTTAAATCATAATATGTTGTAAATTGCCATATAATTCTATATTAGAAATCTTGAAATTATCAATGGTTCTCTAATTTATTTGGCATGTTATTATACATTTAAACCTTCCTCTTCAATCACTATGTATTTAATGAAACCGCATCTAAATCCATTGTGTAGTTTTAATCTAAGCAAACATACATATAGATTAGACGCGGGAAGCGACTTTGCTTTATACTTTGTAGTATCTCCAACAAAGAATACACAAGACACGTTGTTAGATAAAAGAGGACGGTATACATTTGGATTGTGTCCTCAATTAAAGGAGAACACAGCATTCGCATGTAGACAAATTTGATAAAATAATAATTATCACGTTTCGGACACGAATAACTAAAGGAATTGTATAATTTTGAACTATAGTTGAGGTTAAGCTACGCTCTCCGCGGTTGGTTCATGGATTGATGACCATTTTCCATACCAAAGTCATGAGATAGTCTTTACCAATAAAATCATATATTTTAGTTTAAATTTAACATGGAATTCTATTTGTCTAGCCCACAGCCAGAAAATTTGGGTAGCGATGAAATAGTGACGATATAAAGCTCTGTGTTAATTTCTTTCACCTTCCAAAAGCGTTATTTAATATTTTACTTTAATGACCTTAAGCAAACGTTAAAGAAAATAAAATTAATTTCACAAACAAGATTCCAACCAAATCTTGCAGCAAGACTCTTGTCAAAACGAGATAGTTCACTACACGGCATAGAGCGGCGTCTCTCTTCCGCAACTGGAATAGCTTTAAAAGGTTATGGTAGGTTTTCTAGTCTCGCTGGAGAGGGTTTGGAAGTAAGAGACCCCCCACACTAGCGTTTTTCGAGCGTCGTTGTCGTGCCAGCGTCCGCGCGACGTCCACCTGACGTCGATGCCGCGGTGACGCGACGCCAGCACTGGCACGACGACGACGCTCGAAAGACGCTAGTGTGGGGGGTCTCTTAAAGCTCAACCAGTTTCCCAGGCCCTCTCCACAAAGGCGATGCGGGCGTGACACTGGGAGTTTTTCGTGGGTACACCGGGAACCTCTTAGCTACCGCGGAGTCCTACATACTCCTCCGAGTTAGAGGGGATGCTTAATGCATTTTCCCTCAGCGGAAAAAAGGCTCTCTAGTAGTTCTTATACTAAACTATGATTTCTATTAGTTGCGGGGTGTGCGAACACTGTCAGAATCCTGTCTCAAGAAACGAGGTCACCATGCGGGAGGGATTCAGCTACCACAAGAGTTGTCACAAGTGTTGTAAGTAGCCTAGCTGTGATAGCCTAGTGGTAAGAACGTAGGACTGCCAAGGCAAAGGTCTCGAGTTCGATCCCTATGGCGCGCACCGACTTTTGGAATGTTGTGTGCGTTTTAGAAATAAATTATCACAGCTTCCGTGTTTCGGAAGGCACGTGGGTTTTGCGCCTGATCTCTTTCCGGTCGTATCGGATTGCCGTCCCATCGGGGTATGAGAGTAAAGAAATAGAGAGTGCACCTGTGTTTGCGCACACGCTTGTGCACTATACTTGATATGTCCCGCGTAGCTGGCTGGTGTCTTAGTAACACTAGCCGCCGTGGCCGCAATCGGGCCGGTTTATCACGCTAGCCTTCCGGATCGGCGATCTCAGATTCCAATATTTAGAATTCAGGTTTCCTCACAATGTTTTCCTACACCGTTTATCAGAATAAGGCCGTGAAATTTTCAATATCTTCGCAGACGTCTGCAGCGAAACAGATCTGCTGAACGCTGAGGTGTTCAAGGGCGTAATATTCTGTTCGAGTTGCGCGCAGAGGATCTTCCAAGGTTGCGCCACTGCTCGCAGGGCCAAGATCATGCATACAGGCAAGAGCAAGAGGACCAGGTCCAAGTCTCACAGGTATGACGTACTGCGGGATGTTGGTGAGTTACCGTGACCTTGGCACTCAAAGGGCTCCAGGAGGAACATAGTGGGTTATAGTCAGTAAAAGTCTGGATGGAGAAGAAGGGGAAGGCCAAAGAAAAGATGGATGGATTGTATAAGGAATGATATGAATGAAAAAGGAGTAAATGATAGTGTGAAGTTTGATAGGGGAGAATGGAAGAAAAAAACATGTTGCGCCGACCCCAAGTAAAATGGGATAAGGGCAGGAAGATGATGAATCAGTAAAAGTCTGACACTCCCTCCCGCTGCGCCCACAGCGGGCGGGTCATTTGATGATTTCCCACGAAAAATAAAAAATAGGTTTGACGTCATTCCTTCTCTCAAGTCGATAGTAGATAATTAGAGTTCTTGAGCCCAAAACTTGTCCCAACTTGTCCAATCATCATCATTTTGGAAACTATTCACGTTGTTTTATGGAACGGTTTTAAATATAACTAGGTTGACAATTGCAGTATCTTTTAGCGCGTTAAAAAATATGGAGACTCGTGTGACGTTACATTTCAGTACACTTTTTACTGACAAATGACGTCACTAGCCCCACTTCCATACGGTTCAACACCATTGATTCGTTATATCTTCAATTTTTTTATTGATTTGATACGAGTAGAAGTAAAATGCAATGTTTTATTTTAAAATAAAATGTAACTACATGGTTTTAGGCAGAAATTAGAAGACCTAATTAACGAAAGCAGATTTTCAAAGACGTCTAAACCGATATTGATGATTTTAACAGGAGAAGAGAGAAACCAAGAGTACCGGAGCCCAGAAGACTCGGCGACGGGAGCAGAGATGGCGTCATACAAATGGCTGGACTTGGTGCTTCAACCACAGATTCCGATGACTTAAAGAAACAGAAGCGAAAATCCAGGTTAGAATCCAATCAAATCAAAAGTCAGGACAAATGTATATGTGATGAGCACGAACATTGATCGTATATTTATCATAGCACAAGCTACTTAGTATGCTTAACTTGACACTAGATGGCGTTGTGTGAATGTTGCAGCATACATTTAACATATGAAATTAAAATCAAAAGTCGTTTATTCAAACTAGGCAACGTAGCACTTTTCGTATGTCAAAATTATAATAGACAGCACCCCATCGCCCACCCTTCACCGCTTCCTGTACTTTCGCTACGGAAGATGAAACGGCGCAATAAACTCTCCAGCAGCACGCTGAAAGGAAAGGGATTAGAAAGGGGTTTTGCGTTAGATTTTTCGAAAAATAATTTCTATTTCTCTTAAGGCACAACAAAAAGGCATGAAATTGCGACCTCTGACAAAGACAGTGGCGCCGGTGGCTAACTTAGGAACTAGAAAAATGTTTGTTCAAAAACTGATACATCTTTTATAATCTTTCATAGTCACTTCCTCGGGGCAGGATGCAGTTAAAACCACAGTGCAACGTCTTCCGCGTTTGGTCGGTGCGTGATAATGGATAGCAATTTTTTTTGTAAGACAGGAGTATCCTTATGGACACCCATCTCCTTGGGGAAGTGGGTAAACTCAAGCTCTAACTGACTGCAAACCAACACGCACTCGAGAGTGGCTCTACCCTACTGCCTACCGTTTTGCTGTCTTGTCGCTTTTTGTCGTCTGCCTAAAATAATAAAATTTTGCTCTATTCAGTTTTGGTTTGCTTAACGACTCATTTTCTCTATCGAAGATGTTTTTACAGGATCTAATTATTCATACAAGTATTTTTTATCCAGTGTACCATCGATTCATAAAAACTTGGCCAGCGCTAAAAGAGAGGGTCACGAAGAAGTAAGTATTAAGCCCTTTGCACACAAGTCACCGTAACTTCAATACCCAAAAACTTCAACTGCAAAGTGAAAACCGCTTTACGAAACTAAATTCATTCGTTACAAAAGATTTGCGTTGCTTTTACGAATAACCTTATCACATTTTCCATTCATAATTAATATTTGGCTAAAAATAAAATTATTTAGTCCGTCAGATAGAGTCCTATATTTGACATGTTCTTTTTCCTCAATCACGAGAAAAATATTGTCGGTACAGTAAGTGGAAATCTCGTGTTACTTCACGACTCAGTGCACTTTTTAATGACAAGTGACGTTACAAGCCTTTACTCTGACACGTTTCAGCATCTTTGATTCGTTATATCTTCGTACTTTTTTATTGATTTAATGAAAATAACATGCCCAATATTTATAAATCTACAAATATTCTATAGTTTTTTTTTTAAACCTACGTTCCCAATTGTAGTTCTTGAATTTTAATTATCATATAACTCATAAACCCCTTTATTTTGATTTTGTAGTTGGTTCACAGAAACTGAAATTTCTTAATTTTACATTAATACTTTCAGAATTGCTATTACTTACAACGAATGAACGATATGAAAAAGGACAGCACAGGTAAAGCAATATTACAATATTAGTATTAAATTGAAATCTTTTGTCTCGCTTAAAAAATAAACTCACATACTTAACTGAAATTGTGATGAAGAAGAGTGAACGTGTGAAGAGTTCTTCTCTCGGTTAGCGGGGTGAAATACTAGTGACTTTAACCCACGTCGAGGGCAATGCGTTTGGATATGTCGAATTCCCGATGACTAAAAACACCCCGGGCCCCTTCTATTGCGCAAGGCTCTAGACAGATAGACCGCATTTCGATTGCAATCCAACCGTAAATTGCAGCTTTAATGCAGTTGACGCGACTGCAATAGAACTGCTCGGTTTGCATTCAGATGAAACAATCCGTGTCTCCCCAGGAACTAATCTCCGTCGCGATTAGACTTTAGGTAAACGGTTGGTTTGCAGTTCTATTGCAATCGTGTCAATTGCATTCAAACTGCAACTTGCGGTTGGATTGCAGTGTAGATACAGTCCGTCTGTCTAGACCCTTAGGCAATATTGAAAGGGCCCGGGGTGTTTTTAGTCTGCGAAAGTTCGACACATCCAAACGCATTGCCAATCGATAGCTTGCGCATGCTTTGCGGGATTAACCTAACATTTCCCTTAATGAAATGATCGTGAAAAGTCACTCCATACTCGAACTTTGAGTTTAAACAAGACTTGCAGTTGTGAAAGTGAGACGGCATACTATAGTTTGCCTGAAGAAGGCGCGGGACGAGACGGGGGGAGCATGGCCGATGCGATTCGTCAGCTCCCCGCCAACACTCATGATGGCCGTTTCTATTGTCAAATTCGGAACGAATCGTCTTTGTCAGAAGCACATCAGATTAATATTCAAAGATGGGTCTTACCTCACGGCGCATCCCTAAGGCGCGGTACAGTGTGTCTATTTCTCCCTTCCACATTAGCAACATATTATTCTATTATTACTATAATAAGAGAGCAGATGAGGTCGAAGAAGTTCTATTAATTACTTAATTACTCATAATAGAATGTTATTTTCTAGAAATGGGTACAACGACGGACGTCACTCAGGAGTTACTCAGACAAATCAATTGTCCTGTACCGGACTGCAGGTTATTATTACGATCCTTGACGGGCCTGTTGGTCTAGTGGTTAGTGGCCCTGACTGTTACACCAGGGGTCGTGGGTTCGATCCCCACCCAGGACATTTTTTTGTGTGATGAGCACGAGCATTTGTCCTGTGTCTGGGTGTAATTTGTCTTTAATATGTATGTAGAAGTCTATAAGAATGTTTATCAGTTATCTAGTACTCATAATACAAGCTCTGCTTAGTTTGAGACTAGATGACATTGTGCGTAAGTCGTAGAATATTTATTTATTTAAATACTAATATTAATGCGGTGATAGCCTGACTATCACTATCTAACTGTCAGATCCGAAACCAGACACGAGTTAATGTCTTTTCGAATTCCTGGGTGTATTACAAAATGATACATAACTATCTCTTCCTAATAACGGTTAAGGAAAACATCGTGAGGAAACCGGCACACCTTAGAATTAACGATTTTAAACTTTCGCGACTTGTACACATATTTTAGACGACAAACGGGACTTATTCGCGATTTAAAACGTTATTTCTTTTCTACCGACCGTCACCACGGTCAGTGCAACTCGATCGAAACATCGGGGAGAAAAGAAATAACGTTTTATATCGCGAATAAATCCCGTTTGTCGTCTTAAACACCTTAGAATGTTTCAATAGTGTGTGTTGCCACGTCAGAGGGCTACGGGCGGGTCAAACTGCGACACTAGTTTTAAATCAACCTTACAATAAGAAGAAGAATCATACTATACTACTAGCTGTTATCTGCGACTTCGCCCACGCGAATGTCGATTATGGCTGCACAAAACATTCCCTTTCTCCTACGCTGTCGGTTAAAAAGTAGCCTATGTGTCAGCTAACTCCGTACCAAATTTGATCAAAATTAATCCAGGCGCTTGAGCGTGCAAGAGTAGCAAACATCCATCCATCCATTCATACTTACAAACTTTCGCGTTTATAATATTAGTAGGAAGTTGCAATTTATTTAAAAAAAAAAATAATACTTTTATTCATATTAAATACATACAGTTACAATAACACTAAGCATTGCCAAACTGTGCAACAGTTTGTTGGCGATAATGGCGCTCTTTTATTTATATTATGTATACATATTTTATTACAAATACATACATCTTATACATCAATTATTATTGTTTTCTTTCTTACCTTTAAAAGTTTATATTTTCTATTACAGGGCACCTCATTACAGTGATACGTCTCACATATACAGATCGCAAAACAAGAAAAAAGAATTTTATGAATCAAACGTAAGTACCGAAAAATGTACTAAATAAAAGGTGATTTAGAAAGCATACCACCACACCTAAAAGTAAGACTGCCGCTCTACAAATAAAAAATGCAAGTAAATGTAGCCGCGCGGTACGTAACAGCGATAGGGCTATCCACCTACAGCATTTTAAATACATCAACAACACACCGTCCGTTCGTCACTGCGACACGCTCGCGACTGTATCATGCCACGATCCGATAGCGTAGGTATAACTCGCTTCGCGCCCCTTTATGTGAAGAGTTCATATTGTTGTGCTGTGATATAAGTTTTCAAATTTGCGCTCTATTACTAAAATAATGGATATCAGGCAGAAGACTGCTAAACTTAAATGGGAGTGGGCTGGTCACGTAGCGTGAATGCAGTCTGACCGATGGGCAAAGATCGTCACCCACTGGACGCCGGAGGAAGGACATCGCCGTCGAGGTCGTCCGCGGCAAGTGTGCAGATGATCTTATCAGATATGCAGATCGCACGTGACCAGATATTGGGAAAGATAGGTAGGTTCGGAAGGAGAAAGGAGAGGTCTTTGCCCAGCAGTGGGATCTTATATAGGCTACATAAAAAAGGTTTCCAGTACCCTGGGACTGTAGTTTCCGTGGCATGTGATACGAACCTCTATTCAGAATGTGTATGGCGGTAGTTACGTCCACACAATAGGCAGAGGGTAACTGTGGTTTGAGGAGTTTATAAAGTCTTGAGTTCTATAAAGATTGAGTCTTGAAAGAAGTAAATGATAGTGTGACATCTGATAGGGGAGAATGGAAGAAAAAAACATATTGCGCTGGTCCCAAGTAAAATGGGATAAGGACAGGAAGATGATGATGAGTCTTAGAGCTGTTAAAATGCGAATGCTGCAATTTTACAAATTAATTTAAACTTTACTATTTCATTTTCAGCATAAACCCGTCTGCAGTGATCTTAGAATTGCTGGTTAGTAATTATTTTTTTAACTTAGTTACATTCGTATTTCTTTTACCCAACCCCTTTTTTTAACCCCCAACTTTACTTATATCTTGGGGACCTAAGTAGCTATTTCTTTAAAATTTAGTATTTATGAAATGTATGTTCCGTGTGGTGTCCGGATATAAAGAATAGCACCACCCCATATCCTCCACTGGGTGTCGTAAAAGGCGACTAATGGACCTTAAGTGCACTGTACCAAGCACCTTGGGTCACTCGAATGGTGGCGGGTAAACAACCAACAATCGCATTCCCAAAGAGGGTTAGTGTCAGGCAGGCGGCCGACTATAAAACCGTAGCCAAAACTTTAAGCAACATGTCTAGAAGACGTGTTGCGCCGACCCCAAGTGAAATGGGATAAGGGCAGGAAGACGATGATGATGAAATGTATATTTGCAGAACTGGGAATTTCAACGGAGATCGCAAATATGGCGCTTCGAAAGAAGTCAGAGATGCCTGTTATTATCAAGTCAGAGTAAGTTATAACTAACGAGCCTGTTAGTCTAGTGGTTAGTGGCCTGACTGCTATACCGGAGGTCGTGGGTTCAATTCTCACCCAGGACAAATGTTGGTGTGATGAACACGATATTTTTATCTGTGTCCGGGTGTAATTTATCTATAATATTTAAGTGATTGGAAATATGTTTATGTATAAGTAAGTTTATCAGTTGTCTACTACTCATAACACCAGTTACTCTAGTATATTTAATTTTAGAATATTGCGAAATATTGTAATTATATTGTAATCTGAATATTAGGTACTTTAAAAAAACTACATAGCCTTAGTAGAAAATTGAAAGCGTATTTTTTTTTAGAATGACTTTCCGTTGATGTGATCTAAATAGTAAATATTTGTTTCTTCACTCGGCATTTTGGCTCCATTTTAATGGACAAACAGCTAGAGATTCTTCACATTCGCATTTTTCTTGTCTGATGTTAAGTAGTACCTGTGTATATGAAAAACGCTAGAGTAAACGGCTCTTAATAAGATTATTATCTTACTAGATTTGTTGTTTTCAGTGCAAGGATGAAACCTCGAGAATCTTACAGTCTTTCAATACTAAATCAAGAATCAGGTAAATACTTTAAAATAATACGAAGCTCTTTCGACATGTGGATGTCATTAGCATGATGTTGGTGTACATATTCGCATCAAAAATCAACTCATCTTTCTGTCAAAAGTGATAGTTTTTCATATATGACGGTGTTAGTTCCGATTTCGGCCACGTGCCAAAAGATCTTTGTAGGTCTGTATTCAATTAATCCAAAATATCTGTCGTATCTTACCTAAGCCTTTGAAAAATGTTTAATAGACGGTATACACTTCGTACGATTCTATAATTGCAATGTAGAGATGAACACAATAAATGAAAATAAAATGAGGTCACCATAAAATGAAAAAATGGTCCAAAAGCGGATGATTTAAACGGACACCGCGAGGACAGGTTCGAAGTGGTGCAGGACAGAAAAACGAGGAAGGATTTTGGGGCGGCCTTTGCTCGGCAATAAGACACAATAAGCTAGGAAAAAAATCTGAGAAAACTTATTTAACAACTTTTTTTTCCATTGTTTTTTAGATGTATCATGTAATGGACAAGATTGGTTGGATTCCAATTTTTCCATTGAAGATACGAGAAGAACGTTAGTAAATCGCTTTACATTTTGTTATATAATGTTTCTAAAATATGTAGATAGGAAGAGTAATGTATAAGATGTGTAAAGGCCCTATAACTGTTCCTTGAGATACACCATGTTAAAAAGTTCAAGATTTACTTAAAAATTTCCCGTTTCATTATTTAATATCAATTTTATTATGAAAGTGAAGGGTATTAACTTTCTTTATGTTCCAAAATTTACTTTGGCTTAAGAAATACTATTTTTGTATATGCATGACAGTATCAAATGCTTTGCTTACAAAAATATGTAAATATGTTAATTCATGAATTACTTTCTTACAGGAAATGGATGGATAGAAAACTTGGAAGTATTATGAGATTACCGTTAAACTTTTGTAAGTTAAAGCTATAAATATTTTTGAACTTATTAAATATGTCCGACCGAGGTTTGACTTGTTTATTAAATAATTAATTACTTTGTTTCAGTTAAAAGAAACATACTAGAGCGCAGTTCTCTTATCAGTATGATAATGAGTAGCACTGATGGAAAATCTATGTAAGTAAAAAAAAAAAAAATTGTAAATAGAAAATAAATTTATAACTACTGTTAGGCTTCTTCTAAATTTCAAAATTCTCGGGAATCTAAATCTCATAAAAATTTTGTCGCGCGCAGGAAACGAACCCGAACAAAAACGAATCAGCGTACCGATTATGCCAACCAGGTCCTCAAATTATTCGGTTTTACTCCCGGATGTTTTTTTCAAAAGCATAAGGTTTGCAATATAATAATATTATTTAGAGTAGTAACTAAAATGTGGATAAGAGTCGTCGGAATACAGGGAGGTCGTGGCTGAGATAAATTAAAAACTATTAAGATGTGTGCGATCGGCAAAAGACGGAGGAAATGAGCATAAACAAAGGGAGGCCTTCGCCCAGCAGTGAGTTATACAAGATATTGGTTAAAAATAAGCGATCTTACACTTAGGAATGGAATCCTGTAATCGCGGGAGATTTTGTAGACATTAAATTCGCACAAAGACACCCAGACTCAGAACAAGCATCTGTGTATCTCACAAATTCTTGGCCTACGCGAGAATCGGACCCACGACACGACACGCACAGTGATAATTGGCATGGCGACTATACCACTTGACTGTCCGTGCAGACTAAAATATTGATTAAGATACTCAAATGAAAAAAATATACATAGGTTTGTTGTTGATATAGGTATTGAATTTCTGTGTTTGGTTTCAGAAATATGTACAAAAGACTAAAAGAAATGTTTGTCGAAGAGGTTACAGAACATCAAGGTATGTATTTATTTATTCAGATTACATACAATATCACACAAATCTATACATAGAACCACAAAGCCACGATGCGTCCTGTCTCTTGTGAGGCGAAATAAGCAGCACTTATTGCACCAGAATTATATTTTATACTAGCTGTCCGCTCGCGGCTTTGCCCGCGTGTATATTTGGTTCCTTTGATTGTTTTTTTTCAGTTTGTGTCCGAAAAATCCAAATATCTTACGGAACCCTATTTCTTTCCAAAATAAAATATAGTCTATGTTACTCGTGGATTATGTAGCTTACGAATGGTGAAATATTTTTTTAAATCGGTCTAGTAGTTTTTGAGCCTATTCATTACAAACAAACAAAGTTTTCCTCTTTATAATATTTATTTTATATTGTTTGTATTTGTTTTGACTGTTTTACTGAATTTCAGGCCGAGGTGTCACAAGGCTGTATTCCACCATAAACCGTAGAAAAAAACCGTACAAGCTTGGATGGTATGACTTATTTACTATTTAATATCTTCTATGTATACATAAATAAATAGCTAAGAGATATACAACGGTTTACTCACGCGTATTTATCGGGATAGCGGGCCTAGTTTCGGACCCAACAGGAGTCCTTAATCATGAGCTGACGCGGCGACGGGGTCGCGAGTCGAAGTACGCGTGAGTAAACCGTTATATATCTTTTAAATATGAATCATTCTCACGAAAGTTATTATAAAAATAAATATTTAGTTGTTCGTTAGTCTTAGTAGAGCAAAGGTATAGAAATCAACAGCTGTTGGTTACTCTCGCTAATTTAAAACTCAAAACTAACCGGAATGATTTGGCTAATTTTGATATAATATATTTTAAAGTAATAAAACCTACTCAATGAAAATAATAAAGATAATTATAATTTGGTACTTTTTTTTTAGAATTTCAGGGTAGTCTTACCGAAACGTAATTAATAGGTAATAGAACATACTAAAAATGATAGTTAAATATTCCAAAATAAGCAAATTTTAATCTAGACTATGAAAATTTCTAAATATTTTATTTTATTAGTATGACGTCCGATCTCTTTGAACAGTTACATTTGAAAACAAAAACGTTCTGTTTGAAAATCTCAAAGCAATAAACAGTATGATGTCGGTCGATACAGACAGCATTCAATATATTAGTCAAGCCAGCTACGCGGGACAAATACTCCCTGTTCCTTTACTCTCATAGTCCGGTGGGACGGCAATCCGGACCGACCATGGGGATCGAACTCGAGACCTTTGACTTGGCAGTCCTGCAGTCCTACCACTAAGCTATCACAGCTTTAACTGTACATATATAATATTATACTTTAATAATACATTTTCAGGATGGAGCTGGTAGCGAAAGTTTCAAAAGCATTGATGTAAGTGTTCAGTCTTATTTCAGAAATACTTTTTTTACCTATTCTTTGTGTAATTATTAGAGACCAGGTGATAAGCAATATAAAAAGCTTTTTGCATGAAATACAAGTGTCCTCCTAGGTTCGGGGCTTGCGTGCCGCCTGTTGGCACAGGCTTCCTCAGATCGATCTGACTCTTTCTTTTAAGGACCAGTCCAGGCCCTACATTTTGTTTTTTATTTAAATCTGATCTTCAGTAATAAAAAAACATTTAATTGCGGTCCTGACCGATTTCGGCCTCGGCGGCCAGTGTTACTATGACACCAGCCAGTTACGCAGGACATACATATTATAGTGCAAAAGCATGTGCGCAAACACAGGCACTCTCTGTTCCTTTACTCTCATAGCGCGATGGGACGGCCACGATGACACGACCGGAGAGAGATCAGGCGCAGGACCCACATTTTTACGTGCCTTCCGAAACACGCCTTCCCAAAATAAATCATTTATACATTACAGGGATCAGCAAGAGCAAGAGAAGAAGCAAACAAAACGGTAAGAATTGTGAAAGCGACCACTGTTTTTATTAATATTTTGTAAAAGATCTCATAAACGTGTCTTAACTTATAATAAACATGTGAAAGTTTGTTAATGTGGATGAATGGATGTGTCTTTGTTACAAACTCATGCTTGAACTTTTTGATTAAATTTAGTATAGAGTTATTTGACACCCTGGATTAATACATAGGCTACTTTTCAACCGACTGCATCAGAAGGGGTAACTTTTTTTCGACATTCGCGCGAGCGAAGTCGTGGTAGACTGCTGGTGTTTTTTGTGTTGATTTTGATTTCGCTGGCATAACCGCAACAGTCTTACTTTAACTGGACTTTTGGTCTAGTGGTTAGTGACCCTGACTGCTATATGGAGGTCGTGGGTTCGATTCCCACCTAGGACGAATGTTTGTGTGACGAGCAGTCGTTATGACTGTGTCTGGCTGTAACTTCTTTATAATATTTATGTATTTAGAAATATATGCTTAAAATTGTTTATCGATTGTCTAGCACTCATGACACAAGCTTCATAGTATGCTTAACTTCAGATTAGATGGCGTTGTGTGAATGTTAAAAAAGGATGTTAGTTGATCGAACATTCTGGATTCTTACGGTACTTCTTTTTCCAGATGCAAGCACTTCACGACTTCACATAGCTACAGATGCATGAGGGCTCAAGTCATGAAATTAGCTGGACCGACTAAAAGCGAGTTAGTATCACTACATAGTATAAAACTAATCCGTGTGGTGTCCGAATATAAAGAATAGCACCACCCCATAGCCTCCACCGGGTGTCGTAAAAGGTGACTAATGGACCTTAAGACCTAGTGCACTGTACCAAGCACCTTGGGTCACCCGAATGGTGGCGGGTAAACAACCAACAATCGCATTCCCAAAGAGGGTTAGTGTCAGGCAGGCGGCCGACTATAAAACCATAGCCAAATCTTTAAGCAACATGTCTAGAAGACGTGTTGCGCCGACCCCAAGTAAAAATTGGGATAAGGGCAGGGCAATGATGAGTATCACTACGTAGTATAAAACTATGACTTCACGGATAGTCGACTGGTATAGGTCACCACGCCAATCACCACTGTGCGCGGCGTGTCGCGGGCTCGATCCCCAACAAATGCTTGTTCTGAGTCTGGGTGTTTCTGTGCATGTGAATTGAATGACTGTGAAATCCCCCGCCATACCAGGATTCGTATGGCCCAGACTGATGACTGACTGGTCAAAAAATTAGTGTCATATTAATTGTATCGTCACATTAATTATTTTTATTTTACTTTCAGGCTGGCATGCTACCGACACAAAATAAAGAAATTTATCGCTCCACAGTTTTTAAGAAACTTGGTCACTAGTAGTAAGTTGATGTTTCATTCTTTACATATTTCATTACTTATCTTATATTCAAAATATTTTTTAAGGGATCTACGAACAGGCAAAATTTAAACCCACCAGCCCAATGCAATGACCCCCTGTTTTTAGCTTAAGTTTTTAGTCTTCCGAGATTCGAGAATTAAAAAAACATGAAGTGACCCCCTGTGTCTGTATTAATATTATATAAAATGTTGCTATGGAAACCAGACGCCATAACGAGCCTCATCTTGCTTTTACAATAGCCACATTTCCTATTTTAGACAGTAACAAGTCTAACTTGCAATGTAATTCGATATTTCTTTTCTCCCGACGTTTCGACCGAGTTGCACCGACCGTGGTCACGGGTGGTCTCTCAAAGAAATATCGAATAACATCACGAATAAAACTCGTTTATTGACTAAAATATGTGTACAAGTCGCGAAAGTTTGAAAACAATGGTATAATAGATAGTTAAAATTTTAAAGAACGTAATTCCAAATTCTAATTTTATTAGAGAGAGAAAGATTTAATGCGAAAAGACTTTTCCCCGACCTATTATATTCCGCATAGCTGGTTTGTGTCTAGTAAAACTACCTGTCGTTGGCGAAATCGTTTGGCTAAAAGATTTTTCTAATAGACGTTTTCGTAAATAACAGAACGGCCTATTTGGCCGAATAAGTTGTCTCTTTTCTTTTTCTAGACAAAGATTACCCTTCGATTAAAATGTCGCAGTGCTATGGCTGCGATAAGAAACACGATTAACTACCTAACTACGGAACTACGATCACAATTACAGAAACCCATACGAAACGCAATAAGATATAAACTCAATTATGTTATTGTCAAAAATAAATAAGTTAAAATGTATTTTGTTTTTTTTTTATTTTTAACAATATTTTCCTTTCTCTTTGTATAAATAGCAGTAGCCGCGACTTTGTTCTCGAAAAAAATATATATGGAAAATAAATGTTGGCCGATTCTCAGACCTACTAAATTTCAGCTTTCTAGCTATCACGGTTTATGAGATACAGCCTGGAGACAGACAGACAGACAGCGGATTCTTTGTAATAGGGTTCCATTTTACCCTTTGGGTACGGAACCCTAAAACGCCTGTGTTAATCCAGGGTGTCAGCTAACTCAACACCAAATTTCACCTTTCGCTAGAAAGTTATAAACTGCACCAAAAATCATTATAATAAAAGGTTTTTTTTCACATCAGCGCAATTTTCTTTTATTCCTTCTTTCCATTCAGAGATTTCTTAGTATTTACATCAAATTCATAGTTTTTCCATTGCATCGTAATCATCGTCGTAAGGGGTTGGGTACGATTTAGACCTGAAGTAACCCTTTCTCCAGAGTAAGACTAAGACTAGAACGATTGGGAATGTTACCACGATACCTGAAAATAATTGGTTTAATTTAGATACTGAATATAAATGATGATTTAGACTGGCCTATTGGTCTAGTGGTTAGTGGCCCTGACTGCTGTACCAGAGGTCGTGCGATCGATCCTTACCAAGGACAAGTGTTTGTATGGTGAACACGACCATTTGTTGTGTGCCTGGGTGTAATTTATCTATGTGTTTTTGTTAAGAAATATATAAGTATGTCTGTCAATTTTTTTTACGACTTTCAAACAACGCCATCTAGTGTCAAACTAAGCAGAGCTTGTATTATAAGTACTACACAACTGATTTATATATTTTTAAATACATTCATAATATTTCAGATAAATTACACCCAGACACAGAACAAATGATCGTGCTCATCACTCAAACATTATTTTGTCCTGGGTGGGGATCGAACCCACGACCTTCGATTCAGCAGTCAGGGTCACCAACCCCTAGACCAGCAGGCCAGACAAAGTCTATTTAGTAGAACTTTAATTTAAACTTACCAATCATAACACCCAATAATATTGCCATGTCAGGTGCAGACATATCTGACATGTTTTCTGATTCAAGGCAGACTAGTACCCTCGATGTGTCGAATAACTGTGAGAACGTTAGCCCTCGCATGTCTGTGGGTTTTTTACATCTGTAAAATGTTAAAAATAATGCTACCTAGTAAGAAATATGTAAGTATTATTATTCTTCAATTTTCACACAACGCCATCTAGTCTCAAATTAAGCATACTGTCTACTGACCGATTTCGGGCACGGCGGCTAGTGTTACTATGACACCAGCCAGCTACGCAAGATAGTGTACCTACTAGTGTATAGTGTACAAGCGTGTGCTAACACAGGTGCACTCTCTGTTCCTTTACTCTCATAGCCCGATGGGACGGCAATCCGACACAACCAGTGAGAGAGATCAGGCGCAGGACACACATTTTATTTTACGTACCTTCCGAAACACGGTAGCTGTGACATTTATTTCTAAACCGCACACATAACATTCGAAAAGCCAATGCGCCCTGTGGGGATCGAACTCAAGACCTTTGACTTGGCAGTCCTGTAGTCTTACCCTTAGCTAGGCTATATCAGCTTCATAGTACTCATAAGACAAGCTACTTAGTATGCTTAACTTGAGACTAGATGGCATTGTGTCAATGTTGAGGAATGTTTATTGATTAACTCACAGTAATCACGTCCTGTTTTTTTAAAACCATTAAAAATTAAAAGGTTTTTATTTCGAGTAGGCCTTTTCAGGCACTTTCAAAAGTTACTGTCTTTAGTTGCGTGGTTCCAAAATGTCATCCTTATGGAGAAGAACCGGCAAGAAACTCCATAACTTACTTTTAAAAAAACAGAAAAAATACAGTTTATACATACAATAAATATGTTCTCAACACTTACACCATATTATTAACAGTAGCATTAGCTGGCGTGTTCCTGAGCAGTGGAACCAGTACATCCACCATCCACTGGTTGCAGCCACAGGAGTACATGTTGCCGGAAAAGTCGCCGGTGATGAGGTCGCTCCAGCAGTCCAGGATACGAGAGTCGATGCCTGATAGGTTGTTGTTGTTAAGGTATAGCTGAAATAGGGTGAAATACACAAGGATTTTGTGAGGTGATCACATGTCTGCGGGAAGGTGCTGGACATGAATGTGGATGGATATAGGGGAAGAGGACGACCAAAGAAACGATGGATGGATTGTGTGAAAGATGATATGGCTGCAAAGAGTGACACTTGCGAGATGACGTTAGATAGCAACGTGTGGAAGAGGAAGACATGCTGCGCCGACTCCAAATAATAATTGGGATAAGGGTAGGGGAATGATGATAATGATGATTGTCTGCAAGCCGAGTAGTATTGATCACCACGTCAGTTATCACTGTGCGTGACGTGTCGCGGGTTCGATCCCCGCCTAGGACAAGAATTGATGCACTTGACAAATGCTTGCCTTGCGGTTCTATTAGTGGATTTGAATGCCCGAGGAGCAGCTTCGATTCGCAGCGCAGGCAAGTGTATAACTAATTTAAAGTTACATTGTACTTTCTGAATTATTCTAAGACACTACTGACAAACTGTGAAGGAAACCTGGAATCCAAATATTGGAATCTGAAATCGCCAATCCGCAGTGAGCTAGCGTGGTGATCAATGCTCAAACCTTCCCTATATGGGAAGAGGCCTGTGCCCAGCAGTGGGACGTGAATAGGCTGGTTTATTTCAATTAACCCATCACAGTAAAGTTCACTGCTGAATATAGGCTTCTTATCAAAAGGTATTCCACAGAGCCAGACTACTAATTCATGTATTAATTGGGCTTAAACCTAAAAAGTTCTCTAACCTCTTTCACCATTGGCCACATTTCCTCTCCCTCATCATTCTTCCACACCAGGAACCCTGGATCCAAGTACGTCAATCTTGGGTTATTGCTAAGCCGCAGCACGACCAGACTACTTAAACCCCCGAGACCGCCAGCTGTTATATTCTGGAGCCTGCTGTTTCTGCTCATACTCAGCTCTTGCAGTTTGGTCAGGTTTGTGATTGCACTGGAAAATGGGAAATAACGTATTTTAAAAGCTACTTTTAATTCTCAAGGCAAGAAGTATTGCGGAAAAAAGCTGTAAATGATGTTTTCTTCCGAATCTAGAAATATAAATTTGGAAAAGAGTTTTTGCTACTCTTTATTTCTAATGTCCGAACCGATTTCGAAATATAACACCAGCCAGCTACGCGGGACATATGCTGTGCTTGTGCACAAGCGTGTGCGCAAGCACAGGTGCATTCTCTGTTCCTTTACTCTCATAGCCCGATGGGACGGCAATCCGCAGACGCAAATATATAATAAGGTTCTAACAACGATACATGAAATTTATCAGAGTCCTTCAAATAAAAATTCACTTACTTGTTAGCCTCAACAGTTTTCAAAGCATTCTTATCAAAGTTCAGATACACCAGGCTGGGAGCTTCAGCCAGGACCGAAGGTATGATGGAGAAGCGATTGTCACTGAGATCCAGTCGCTGAAGCTTCCTGTGTCTTCGGAGGAAACCCTCAGGAAGATTCTCCAGTTCACAGCCGCTTAGTTTTAATTCCTGAAAGAAATGAGGACTAATTGAGAACTTAATCCTATTTGAAGTCGGTTGAAAAGGAAAATTTTCATCATTCAAACGATAATGGTACAGGGTACAGTTACAATTCACAGTGTATAAATAGCAATACAATGAACCGCAGTACAATTCTAAAATAAGCCTGGAACAGTCTTTTGGACAATTTTCCTATCGAAGTCGGTACTGAAGGTGATGCTTTAGGTCTAGTGGTTAGTGGCCCTGACTGCTATACCAGAGGTCGTGGGTTCGATCCTCATCCTGGGCATATGTTAGTGTGATGAGCATCATTTTTTGTGTGGAGGTTGTGGAATATTATTATTACTCATTCGACGTGGCACACGACTGACAAATGTGGAAGGATTTTGGGGAGACCTTCGATCAGCTGTAGGACACAATAGGCTAGAAAAATTGTAAATGTAAATGTAATTAGTAGTAATAGAGAACACTTACCCTTATATTCCTAAGTTCAGATATAGCACCCATTGTAACTTGATCTATATACGCTAGCGGGTTCCCACTCAAGTCCAGATAAGTTAGACCTGTCATGAATATGAATATGTCTTGAGGTAGCGTGTGCAGGTCATTGTAGGCAAGACTTAAGTGCCGCATCATTTTGAACTCTGATGGCCCTTTTAAGGGGTAGGAACTTCCCTGAAAAAATAGAACAGGTTAGTCAACAATCTGTTAGGTTGATGAATAATATTAGATAAGTATTTTTTTGATATACTAGACACTAGTCTTCTCGCGAAACATATTATAGTGCACAAGCGTGTGCTAACACAGGTGCACTCTCTGTTCCTTTACTCTCATAGCCCGTTGGAACGGCTATCCGACACGACCGGAGAGAGATCAGGCGTTCTCAAGTTTATTAATTTAAAGTTCTATGGTTGATATTAATTCTGTGTTTTAATATTTTAATTCTGTTTATACTTAGTCTGGTTTATTTCACTTAATTTAAATAGATTTTTATTTTATTTAGTTTATGTTAGCACATGTTTAAGAATGTTAATTCACCTGTTTTTGGCAACTGTGTATGCCCTTTACCCATTACAACTATTATTTTGTTAATTTATACACTGTAGCTGTTGGTGTTGCTTTTGTTAATAAATAAATAAATCGTCCCGTGTATTTAAAACATACTTACATAAAAAGTCTTCTTCGAAATCGCCGAGGTGGAAATTTTATTCCTTGCCAAATCGAGAGCAGTTAAATTATGAAGGTTAACGAAACTAGCATCTTCTAGAGATACTATCTCACAGTTTGATAAGTTTAGAACTTGTATCGGTAATCTTGGAAATCGATTTACTTCACCTATTTTATTGAAACTTAGGTCTAATGTTAGAGGCGTTGCATCTTGAAGTGCTGAAATGAGATAAGGGGCTATTAGATTTTCAAACCAGCCTATATACGTCCCACTGCTAGGCACAGACCTCTTCTCCTATAGGGAAGGTTTGAGCATTGATCACCACGCTAGCTCACTGCGGGTTGGCAATTTCGGATTCCAATATTTGAAATCTAGGTTTCCTCACGGTGTTTTCCTTCACCGTTTGTCAGTGGTGTCTTAGAATAATTAAGAAAGTAAAAGAGAGAGTAAAGAAAAAGTCACTTTGGAACCTACTTGCCTGTGCTGGGGATCGAACCTGCACTGCGTGGATACAGAACCACACATAGAACCGCAAAGCAAGACGACATTTTTTAACAATTCTTAATGTAAAATTATTGCAGTTGTGGAAAAGAGACGCCGCTCTACGCCGTGTAGTGCACTGTCACGCTTCCACAATTGCAATAACATTTAAGACGTGATAGTAGAGCAAGAGATCCTGAGGTTACATAAAGGTATAACTCCGATCCGATCTCCGATCTAAAACCAACTATACCTTGAGGGTGGAGAGGTTGGAGTCGCGCCACAACAAGAACTTCAAGTCGTTCATGGTGCGAGCTCCAACTCACCACGTCGAGACCTTCCCCAAGAAAGAGTTTTGGCCGAAGGGTGTCGTGTATCGAAAATTCAGAGGAAGAATACGCGACTCCACGCAGCGTATCACGATGCCGACACTTCGTGTACATTACCTAGTTCTAATTTTAGTTTTACAATAAATTGCCTAAAGGCCCTAGTTGCCTGAATTAAATGAAATAAATTGAATAACTTACCGTCCCAATCACCATTTTGAAATAATTCTGTAATATTATGATCTGAACAGTTGACTAGACTGTCTGTGCAATCGCATTGGTCGCAAATGACGTCATATTCAACTCCAAATGTTGATGATTCCACTGTTGATGACTCTACCTCTTTGTAACAATAGGGTATTTTACATTCTGCAAGAAAAATACAAAATTAATAACATTTAAACGGCCTGTTCGTCTTGTTTAGTGGCCCTGACTGCTATACCAGAGGTAGTTGGTTAGATTTCTACCCAGGACAAATTTGTGAGATGAGCATGATCATTTTTTGTTCTGTGTCTGGGTGTAATTTAACTATAGTACCTATGTTATCTTACTTATTTATTTCAAATGAATCACCAAAAAAAGAATACACCTTATATGCTAGAAAAAGAAGAAAAAAGTTACAAAATTCTTGTGCTAGGTAACCACATCGTGCAAATTAAGCCTTGTAAGCTTTAAAAAAAACTTCAAGCTTTATATGTATGTATTTAGAAGTAGACAAGTAGGTAGGTTTATCAGTTGTCTAGTACTCATAATACAAGCTCTGCTTAGTTTTAGACTGGATAGCGTTGTGTGAAAAGTGTGGAATAGATATTTTTTTACCTCTGTCTCCACATTAAAAATAGTATAGTTTAGTTGAGGGCAGACAGTTAAGTTATAACCAGCTTATCGGACGATGCCCAAATGTCATGAGCTGTATTTGTTATTTGATATCAGATACAAATATTTACTTTTATGAGGAAAAACGTTCTTAATAGTGACCTTGACTGTACTAAGAGAATTTTATTGGTATTATTTTATGATACTCACATTACTCACACATTAATGTATAATAGGTCGGGGAAAAAGTCTTTTCGCATTATAGTATGTATGAACTTGTAATAAAATCTTTCTCTCTCTAATAAAATTAGAATTTGGAATTATGTTCTTTAAAATTTTAACTTTCAATTATACCAAAACCTGCCAAATACAAATACTAATAGCCAAAAAGATTTTATTACAAGTTCATACATAGGTACTATAATGCGAAAAAACTTTTTCCCCGACCTAATATTATAATAATTAGCAATTAATGTTATTAAACTTTCACGACTTGTACACGTATTTTAAACAGCAAACCGGTCTTATTTGCGATGTAATTTGATAATTCTTTTCTCCCGACGTTTCGGCCGAGTTGCACCGACCGTGGTTACGGGTGAACTGCTGAGGAGTTCATCAATTTGATCATCATTATTTGATCCTGAGATTACCTTCACAACGTCACAAACGATCTTTTTATAACATTAGAACTTAAGATTTATAAAAACGCGAAAAAACAAAATTTAGGTGAAAAATAGATAGTAGCCGATTCTCAGACCTACTGAATACGCATACAACATTTGGTAAAAATCGGCAAAGCCGTTTCGGAGGGGTACGGTAACTAACATTGTGAGACGGGAATTTTATACAAAAGATTCACTAAAACCACCACTAACCTTCATCAATTTGTGTGAAACAACACTTGAATAGCACTAAAAGTATCAAAGTCGCACTAAATTTGAACTTGAACATGTTTAAACGGCGTAATACAAACTAAACTGTACGTTTTAATGTATGTAACTGATAGACACATTCAAAATGTTGTAACAACAATATTCTTCAATCGTCGATAAAGATTAAGTTGAGATTTAAGAGATAGACCTTTAGGTAGATATCAATGAGTCATACATTGAATAATGTAAACAGATAAAAATAATATCTATCGAGAGATTGATAAGTGTTTTTAATGTGTTTCTTTCAAACATTGCACAAAAATTTTCGTTAAAATCGTTATAAATTATTATGCGATCCTATGACGTCTTCATATAAACGCGCGAAACGAGAGTTATGCCTACGCTATCGGATCGTGGCATGATACAGTCGCGAGCGTGTCGCAGTGACGAACGGACGGTGTGTTGTTGATGTAATTAAAATGCTGTAGCGGGGCAGTCCTAATGCTGTTACGTAGTGCTTGCTATAGGAACTTATTTTTACAATTGCCAAGTTGTACTACTATGTTTATTCATATTGTGGTAGTATACTACTACAAAATACTTCATGATTCCGTGGTCGTAAGCAAAAAAAACAGTTTTTTGTTGAATGACTCCTCTGCTCAAAACTTTAATCTTTGGTATTGATAAGATATCGTTTTCAATTCACGTATTCGTACTGATCTCAACCGATAGGTCCGGAAATGTCCTTGGATTTAACATTATATACCCTTTTAGTAAAAAGATTGTAGGTAGTTGCCCCATGTTGTAAAATATACCTACCGTATTCAGCTGTTGACAGACAGAAAGCCGACCCTAACATAAATTGGTCACTTGAGTAATTAGTCCGGCAAATAGATTTCCGAAAAATATTGAACACGTATATTTGCTTTAATTGCCTAAATTAAAAAATGGAGACCATACACTCCGATATAGAGAGTTGAAATCTCGTGTGACGTCACGTCTCTATGCACTTTTTACTTAAATGACAAAATTTGGATTGACATTGTGCGTGCCGGGACCTACAACCTACGACCCTTCAACAATCATACCACTAGGCTATCACATCTTCATACCGGGAGGAGAGACCGCGACCGTGACCGTAACTAAATAGTCTAAAATGAAATAATTATTAAAAAACAAAAAACCCGACTGCAATAAATAACCATTTACAAAACCGAGAAAAACAAGCTCTATAATTTAGTGTGAAGAGTACAGCACACCGTACATTAAAAGAAATGCAGAAAGGACAATAACCAGAACTCGTCGGGGAGGAAATGGAAGTAAAGGTTCAACCAGTTTCCCAGGCCCTCTCCAAAAAGGTGAACCGGGCGTGACCCTGGGGGTTTTTAGTGGATATACCGGGAGATTCCTAGCTCTCGGGGAGCCCCACATACCCCACCGATTTAAAGGGGATGCGTAACGCAAGGTGCATTAGGCATCATCCCCTCTAAATCCCCCAGCAAAACCAAAAAGTAAAATTATAGATTTGGTTCTAGGTTAGGTTTGGTTTTTAGTTAGGTTGGGTTAGGTTTACTTTTTAGTTAGGTTAGGTTAGGTTTGCTTTTTAGTTAGGTTAGGTTTGGGTTTTAGTTAGGTTAGGTTAAGTTTGGTCTTTAGTTAGGTTAGGTTAGGTTTGGTTTTTAGTTAGGTTAAATTTGGTTTTTAATTAGGTTAGGTTAGGATTGGTTTTTAGTTAGGTTAGGTTAGGTTTGGTTTTTAGTTAGGTTAGGTTAGGTTTGGGTTTTAGTTAGGTTAGGTTTGGTTTTTAGTTAGGTTAGGTTAGGTTTGGTTTTTAGTTAGGTTAGGTTAGGTTTGGTTTTTAGTTACGTTAGGTTAGGTTTGGGTTTTAGTTAGGTTAGGTTAGGTTTGGTTTTTAGTTAGGTTAGGTTAGGTTTGGTTTTTAGTTAGGTTAGGTTAGGTTTGGTTTTTAGTTAGGTTAGGTTAGGTTTGGGTTTTAGTTAGGTTAGGTTAGGTTTGGGTTTTAATTAGGTTAGGTTAGGTTTGCTTTTTAGTTAGGTTAAGTTAGGTTTGGGTTTTAGTTAGGTTAGGTTAGGATTGGTTTTTAGTTAGGTTAGGTTAGGTTTGGTTTTTAGTTAGGTTAGGTTAGGTTGTGCATGAAGTAGTACCATGCACTGCCATGCACCGACACAAAAAACGCGGATGACGTAGCACAGCGGTTCAGGTTTAGTCAGTAAGAGTCTGACACTACCCGCGGCTCCCCCCGGGGTCGCGGGTGTCCATGAGGATTCCCCCGCTTTACCAAAAAAAAAAAAAAAGGTTAGGTTAGGTTAGGTTTTTAGTTAGGTTAGGTTAGGTTAGGTTTGGTTTTTAGTTAGGTTAGGTTAGGTTTGGTTTTTAATTAGGTTAGGTTAGGTTTGCTTTTTAGTTAGGTTAGGTTAGGTTTGGGTTTTAGTTAGGTTAGGTTAGGTTTTGGTTTTAGTTAGGTTAGGTTAGGTTTGGTTTTTAGTTAGGTTAGGTTAGGTTTGGGTTTTAGTTAGGTTTGGGTTTTAATTAGGTAAGGTTAGGTTTGCTTTTTAGTTGGGTTTGGGTTTTAGTTAGGTTAGGTTAGGTTTGGTTTTTAGTTAGGTTAGGTTAGGTTTGGGTTTTAGTAAGGTTAGGTTAGGTTTGGGTTTTAATTAGGTTAGGTTAGGTTTGCTTTTTAGTAAGGTTTGGGTTTTAGTTAGGTTAGGTTAGGTTTGGTTTTTTAGTTAGGTTAGGTTAGGTTTGGTTTTCAGTTAGGTTAGGTTAGGTTTGCTTTTTTAGTTAGGTTAGGTTAGGTTTGCTTTTTAGTTAGGTTAGGTTAGGTTTGGGTTTAGTTAGGTTAGGTTAAGTTTGGTTTTTAGTTAGGTTAGGTTAGGTTTGGTTTTTAGTTAGTTTAGGTTAGGTTTGGTTTTTAGTTAGGTTAGGTTAGGATTGGTTTTTAGTTAGGTTAGGTTAGGTTTGGGTTTTAGATAGGTTAGGTTAGGTTTGGTTTTTAGTTAGGTTAGGTAAGGTTTGGTTTTTTTTTTAGTTAGGTTAGGTTAGGTTTGGTTTTTTTTTTTTTTTTTTTAGTTAGGTTAGGTTAGGTTTGGGTTTTAATTAGGTTAGGTTAGGTTTGCTTTTTTAGTTAGCTTAAGTTAGGTTTGGGTTTTAGTTAGGTTAGGTTAGGTTTGGTTTTTAATTAGGTTAGGTTAGGTTTGGTTTTTTTTTTTAGTTAGGTTAGGTTAGGTTTGGTTTTTAGTTATTTTAGGGTAGGTTTGGTTTTTAGTTAGGTTAGGTTAGGTTTGCTTTTTACTACCTACCTAAAACCCAAACCTAACTAAAACCCAAACCTAACCTAACCTAACTAAAAAGCAAACCTAACCTAACCTAATTAAAAACCAAACCTAACCTAACTAAAAACCAAACCTAACCTAACCTAACCTAACTAAAAACCAAGCCCCCGCGACCAGGACTGTTGGGAAACCTGCAAATATATCTCAAAATATTAAAATTTCTATATAAAAAAATCGGTTTTTTGCCAATATTTTCAAAATTTTGTTAGTGTTATAAAAACTTTTATTCGACCGTTGGACAGCTCTCGCGGAGACGCGTCTTTTGACACCTCGATCGCCGAAATCGGAGCTGAAAAACTTCAAAAAATTTACATTTCTTAGTTTCAGTACTTAGAAAAATTCCATCAAAATCCACCTTAGGTCTGCATTGAAAATCTTATTTTCGTGATAGCTCAGTAGTAAATTGACCGATTTTTGTGCTGTTTTCAGCTATAATCATCTAATTTTGACTACTAATTACTAGGCATATCGCATTAGACCTAGTTTGCTGGAATTTTCAAACTACCGTCAAAAACTCATATTTTTCAAAATTTTCACTTTAAATTAACGTTTTCTCGAAAATTTTCCGGGAAATTGTCGCTTTTAATTATTTCTAAATTTACTTAACTGCCGTACCCGCACTCCGCGCCGCACCCCGCGACCAGGACTGTTGGGAAACCTGCAAATATATCTCAAAATATTAAAATTTCTATATAAAAAAATCGGTTTTTTGCCAATATTTTCAAAATTTTGTTAGTGTTATAAAAACTTTTATTCGACCGTTGGACAGCTCTCGCGGAGACGCGTCTTTTGACACCTCGATCGCCGAAATCGGAGCTGAAAAACTTCAAAAAATTTACATTTCTTAGTTTCAGTACTTAGAAAAATTCCATCAAAATCCACCTTAGGTCTGCATTGAAAATCTTATTTTCGTGATAGCTCAGTAGTAAATTGACCGATTTTTGTGCTGTTTTCAGCTATAATCATCTAATTTTGACTACTAATTACTAGGCATATCGCATTAGACCTAGTTTGCTGGAATTTTCAAACTACCGTCAAAAACTCATATTTTTCAAAATTTTCACTTTAAATTAACGTTTTCTCGAAAATTTTCCGGGAAATTGTCGCTTTTAATTATTTCTAAATTTACTTAACTGCCGTACCCGCACTCCGCGCCGCACCCCGCGACCAGGACTGTTGGGAAACCTGCAAATATATCTCAAAATATTAAAATTTCTATATAAAAAAATCGGTTTTTTGCCAATATTTTCAAAATTTTGTTAGTGTTATAAAAACTTTTATTCGACCGTTGGACAGCTCTCGCGGAGACGCGTCTTTTGACACCTCGATCGCCGAAATCGGAGCTGAAAAACTTCAAAAATTTACATTTCTTAGTTTCAGTACTTAGAAAAATTCCATCAAAATCCACCTTAGGTCTGCATTGAAAATCTTATTTTCGTGATAGCTCAGTAGTAAATTGACCGATTTTTGTGCTGTTTTCAGCTATAATCATCTAATTTTGACTACTAATTACTAGGCATATCGCATTAGACCTAGTTTGCTGGAATTTTCAAACTACCGTCAAAAACTCATATTTTTCAAAATTTTCACTTTAAATTAACGTTTTCTCGAAAATTTTCCGGGAAATTGTCGCTTTTAATTATTTCTAAATTTACTTAACTGCCGTACCCGCACTCCGCGCCGCACCCCGCGACCAGGACTGTTGGGAAACCTGCAAATATATCTCAAAATATTAAAATTTCTATATAAAAAAATCGGTTTTTTGCCAATATTTTCAAAATTTTGTTAGTGTTATAAAAACTTTTATTCGACCGTTGGACAGCTCTCGCGGAGACGCGTCTTTTGACACCTCGATCGCCGAAATCGGAGCTGAAAAACTTCAAAAAATTTACATTTCTTAGTTTCAGTACTTAGAAAAATTCCATCAAAATCCACCTTAGGTCTGCATTGAAAATCTTATTTTCGTGATAGCTCAGTAGTAAATTGACCGATTTTTGTGCTGTTTTCAGCTATAATCATCTAATTTTGACTACTAATTACTAGGCATATCGCATTAGACCTAGTTTGCTGGAATTTTCAAACTACCGTCAAAAACTCATATTTTTCAAAATTTTCACTTTAAATTAACGTTTTCTCGAAAATTTTCCGGGAAATTGTCGCTTTTAATTATTTCTAAATTTACTTAACTGCCGTACCCGCACTCCGCGCCGCACCCCGCGACCAGGACTGTTGGGAAACCTGCAAATATATCTCAAAATATTAAAATTTCTATATAAAAAAATCGGTTTTTTTGCCAATATTTTCAAAATTTTGTTAGTGTTATAAAAACTTTTATTCGACCGTTGGACAGCTCTCGCGGAGACGCGTCTTTTGACACCTCGATCGCCGAAATCGGAGCTGAAAAACTTCAAAAAATTTACATTTCTTAGTTTCAGTACTTAGAAAAATTCCATCAAAATCCACCTTAGGTCTGCATTGAAAATCTTATTTTCGTGATAGCTCAGTAGTAAATTGACCGATTTTTGTGCTGTTTTCAGCTATAATCATCTAATTTTGACTACTAATTACTAGGCATATCGCATTAGACCTAGTTTGCTGGAATTTTCAAACTACCGTCAAAAACTCATATTTTTCAAAATTTTCACTTTAAATTAACGTTTTCTCGAAAATTTTCCGGGAAATTGTCGCTTTTAATTATTTCTAAATTTACTTAACTGCCGTACCCGCACTCCGCGCCGCACCCCGCGACCAGGACTGTTGGGAAACCTGCAAATATATCTCAAAATATTAAAATTTCTATATAAAAAAATCGGTTTTTTGCCAATATTTTCAAAATTTTGTTAGTGTTATAAAAACTTTTATTCGACCGTTGGACAGCTCTCGCGGAGACGCGTCTTTTGACACCTCGATCGCCGAAATCGGAGCTGAAAAACTTCAAAAAATTTACATTTCTTAGTTTCAGTACTTAGAAAAATTCCATCAAAATCCACCTTAGGTCTGCATTGAAAATCTTATTTTCGTGATAGCTCAGTAGTAAATTGACCGATTTTTGTGCTGTTTTCAGCTATAATCATCTAATTTTGACTACTAATTACTAGGCATATCGCATTAGACCTAGTTTGCTGGAATTTTCAAACTACCGTCAAAAACTCATATTTTTCAAAATTTTCACTTTAAATTAACGTTTTCTCGAAAATTTTCCGGGAAATTGTCGCTTTTAATTATTTCTAAATTTACTTAACTGCCGTACCCGCACTCCGCGCCGCACCCCGCGACCAGGACTGTTGGGAAACCTGCAAATATATCTCAAAATATTAAAATTTCTATATAAAAAAATCGGTTTTTTG
>CALNXA010000022.1:0-50994 GCA_941860345.1 Chrysodeixis includens
CTTAATGTCCAGCTCCACTGTTTATTGGCCAATCGATACATTAAGTAGCTCATTTTATGCTGGTTAAGTTTGTTCTTTATGTAATGGTATGGTGAGGTTTCATGTTTAATTTGATGGGACATGTAATGCCCAAATTTTAAAAAGGAATGATAAAATTACATGGTGAATTGTGTACTTTGAGAACTGACTAGGTAATATTTTTTGGTAGAGTTTGAGGCGGGCAAGACTTGAACTACCATAATTCAGATCAATCAAGGGTGAGATGGGCAGATGACATACAAAAGATTGCTGGAGTAGAATGGATGTGACAAACAGAAAGAAAAGGCAGAAGAGAATACCCAACAGTGAGTTATACAAGGATAATGATAGATATTGGTTAAATGTAACCCGATAATATAGGCTAATCCAAGGTAACCGTTGGTAGATATACTGAGAGCCTTCCGTCCTACGGTCGGTTCTCGGAAAGCATGTTAACCCGTCGGTCCCGACATGCGTTGATCTTTGACAGCCGTAGTCAATGTTATTCTGACAATCAGTCTTACTATATGGGATAATGAGTTATTGAGTAAACTGGGCTGGGACTATAACATAGCCTCCCAGCCCAAAAACATTCATTACTGAATGACATCAGAAAACACGAGGGCGTTGGTGTGCAACGAATATTTACAATTTACAGAGAGGATAAGATGATATAAAAACAGTAGTAAAGAAGGTACTACTTTTTTCTTAAGAACTTTCTGCCAGCAGACCTGCGACAGGAGAAAACAGAAAGAAACATAGACATTGTGCGTGCGCAAACACAAGTACACTCTCTGTTCCTTTACTTTTATAGCCTGGTGAGACGGCAATCTGACGCGACCGGAGAAAGATCAGGCGCTGGACTCACATTTTTACGTGCATTCCGTAACATGGGAGTTGTGAAGTTTACAACATTGGAACAATCCGTGCGTGCTGTGATGATCGAACTCGAGACCTTGTGTATTTTACAATCTGCAAGTGAATACAATCGACGTCTAAGAGTTAGGAGTAATTTATTCTATTTGATATCTTCCTAGATTGGTTAGTTAGCACTTTGTTTAAACATAAAAGAACTAATGAAATAATTGTATCAGTGACCTAATTCTGAGGATGTGGTCGTATGCCCCTTAATTACACTGATAACGTTCAATGAAATATAATTATCGTCAATCAAGCCGTGCTAGTGTTGTGTTTCATGCGGTCAGGGTCTTGGACGGGATTATATACTAGTGACGTTCGTGTCAATGGTATGATTTAATTACTATTATTCCCGTGTTAACTATTTAGCTAGTTAAGATATCCGATACACAAGAAAAAGGTTTTTATCCGAGTGTGTCGGTAGCAGAGTGATGTTTTATGACGAATTCTTTCTATTGGTATTGCCAAAACAAAAAAAAATTCATTGCCATTTTTTTTACTTTCAGACATCTAGTGCCAAATTAAGCAAACCAGTATTAAAGATAAACTCCTTATATAGTTCTATATACACGAATATTGCAGATAAATTACACCATATACAGATGATATGGCTGCAAAGAGTGTTATTTTCGAGATGACGTCAGATAGGATCGTGTGGAAGAAGACGACATGCTACGCCGACCCCAAATAATAATTAGGATAAGAGCAAGGGTATGATGATTCCAATTGACAGTATAGTACTGCAAATATATTTTGGCACGAGGCTATAATTGGAAGTAATGCCGCCATACATGAAAAACACCAACGCCTTAATTTTAATGCCATCCACGTGCCGAAAGTTCCTTGTAGCACCTCAGACAAATACAAATAAGGCCAACTTTCTGCATACGTTTATGAATATAATTATTTTTGCAACGTACCTAGTGAAGTATAGTAGAATTTTAGAGCTTAGTGGGTTCGATTCCCACCCAGGGCAAATGTTTGTGTGATGAGCACGATCAGTTATTCTGTGTCTGGGTGTAATAATAATATGTCTATAATATATATGTATTTAGAAATAAATAAGTATGTTCATCAGCTATTTTAGACGACAACAGGTCTTATTCGCGATATTATTCGATAATTATTTTCTCCCGACGTTTCGGTCCAGTTGCACCGACTGTGGTCGCGGGTCAAATCGAATTATTAAGCGAATAGGACTCGCTTGTTGTTTAAAATATGTGTACAAGTCGCGTAAGTTTAAAAACATGAATTCATCAGTCATCTATCAGTTGTCTACTAGTCATAATACAAGTTACTCTAGCATACTTACTTAAATTGAGACTAGATGGCGTTGTATGTTAAGGAATATTTACTATTATTTATAGTATACTGTAACTGTACACTTCTGCCAACCTCTCCAGTTCCGCGTTATGATATACTCTAGCACATATCGTACGTAATTAGATTGACTGCGAGGTGTTAAGTGCTGTCTATCAGTGACTGTTAACGGTAATTGCTTAGCTTGTAATGTAGCTTGAGTGGGACGTAGGATGTGATGTGTGATTGTATGGTACAGGGAAAATAAGTTACATAAATTGAACTCACATTTGAATAGTACAGATTAATCAAACATACAGCTCACTGCGCAATGGGACTTAGCTTTCATCCATTTAGGAATAAAGTCTCTCACTGTATTAAAATAAGTAGAACTTTTCTCAATAGTCCTGCAAAAAAATCTTATCTAATCGACTGAATTAATAATCTTTTAAATCAAAATATAATTTTAAAAACGATACTGTAAAACTTAAATTATTTCTAAGTGTTTGTTACAATCGGTTTATCCGAGCTCATTCAATTAAACAAAGTCTAGGTAACCGTAGAATTACAATACACAAATTCCTGCTAACCTTTAAAATATGAATAGAATTGAAACAATAGTGAACAAAAACAAATACGTTCCATTCCACATTCAGTTGTCGATTCATTTTTATCAAGTTATGTAATTCGTTTAAGTATTTTATTTATTCAACGGCGTAAAACGAAGTGTGTTATTCGAATTTCGAATATTTAATGTAGTATAGTCGTATTTTTCAATTCAGAAGGCTGCGTTCGGTTGATATGAAAGGAATATTCTGAATTCGAAATTTCGAACGTTTTGTAGAGTTCAGCTTTTGTTTTTTAAAAGAGTTATTTTTTTTTAATGTTGTTATAATAGATAATTCAAAATGAAGGCTTTTACGCTTATAAGATGAATACAACGAATGTCAAAACGATATGTTTTTATTCTAAACTAGCTGACCAGGCAGACTTCGTACTGCCCCAACGATAAATAAAAAAAAGTCGCACCTTTTAAACCTTCCCTAGGCCTCCACGAACAAATCAAGACCAAGATGAGATAAATCCGTTCAGCCGTTCTCGAGTTTTAGCGAGACTAACACGAACAGCAATTGATTTTTATATATAAGAAGATAGAAGATTTAATGGCAGTCTTAAGTATATTTAGTTTGATCTAAAAAACCTCAAATATCATAAGATTTTTAATAATTTTCAGTTTGTTTTAAAAAATGAGCCATTTACTTAATAGTCTTCATAATACGGGATATGTAGACAAATGTTAATCCCGTGAATACCTCACAAATCCCGTTTATAAACATCACTAGTGTGACCAATCAGCGGAGTGTAACCGAGCCAACCGCACTGGTTTAGACGCTGATTACCAGCTAGTTCTGCTAATACGGGCTACGTTTAATTTAAGACTTTAAGGTCAAGCATTTTTGGTTGGAAATTGGGTTGAGCACGAATTTAAAATTTGCACCGTAATGTTAAAAAAAGAAGATGTGTTTCAATGGGCTATAGAAATGTTAATATTATTATGTCATGTGAAACTTAAACTACAATTATTATTAGAAAAGTGATCCAAATCGTCAGGTCTTGGCAAAAAAAACTTGCCATATACATGCCAACAAACTTTCAGATTCATAATTAACTATTTCAACAACATATTTAATATTATCAACGAAAACAACAACAAAATTTAAAACATCGACCTTAAATCTACCACCCCTGACATTTCTACCAAAACCCGGTCAGTAACATGACTAGTCGATCCAAAACACACCTTCTCACTACCAACAGACTTTTCCAACACGGAATCCCGGTGAATAACATCACTAGTCCGTCCAATCAACGACATGAGTCTAATTGTCGGGACCGAGCCAGCCGCAGCGCGTTGATTTAGGCCCTGATTATCAACGCCACACCACTCAATTTAGAGTTTAGTTTGAGACTTGGTTTCGAAGCTCATTTTAGACTTGAATTTTGAAGCTAGGAGTATGTTAGAATGTTGTCCTAAATGAAATTAGGTAAATGTTACGGTTTTAAAGTGAGTGAAAAGTAAGGACATGAAAAAAAATGAAAATAAAAAAATGATTTGTGTACTACATACACTAGATTGTACAGTACATTGTATAAAATAAATATTAAAAAAAAGATTAATACAATAGACTGTATAAATTAAAAAGAAAACATATTTTAAAGTAAAATCTAACTTTAAATATGTTTTCGTTTTGGTTTTGAAATGAATTAATAGTTTATTTCTGCAAATAGAATAAACGATATCACTTTTACATGTCACATTATATAAGCTCGCTGGACTTCACATTTCTTGGTATGGTATATGTTATTATATAGGTACATAAAGGTAAACTTGAAGTAGTTTCTAAACGAAAATGTCATATAAGTTCCTTAAATGGCCACCTGTGGCGCTAGTCTCTTTTTTCTGTGTGTTGGCCTTTGGGCCGTACTTACGGCTTAGCTTTTTATTTAATTTCTACAATTCTATAATGTTCATTGTTTAGTATTTTACAGTTTAAATAAATTTGAAGTTAACATTTGATTCAATTGAGTGGTTTCAATGTAAAATGTATGAAATTGTAATCGCACTAGTTTTGTGGTTTCCGATAAACAGCTGTTACAAATAATACTATAATGTTATCAGTATTTGTAATTTAGTTTTTGGTTACATTATGATGTGCACTACATTGTAACCACGTTTCAATTATTTAACGTGTTTTAAGTATGTGAAAATTTAACAATCCTTTAAAACCCATAAAGTAAAAAAAAATATTAGAATAAAAACGAAGTATAAAAAAAAAAGTTTTTCATTATAACCCATAACAGATACTATCGGATATCCGAAATAAAAACAAATATCCGTATCGATATACCTAACGATTTCGGAAAATTTTAGTTATCAGAATTTAAAAAAAAAACACGTTTTGAGAGGTTTTCGATGGTCGGGCCGGATTACACAAGCCACCCCATTCTTAAAATAGCCTGTTTACTTCTAAAATTCCTAAAAAAATTATAAACTCAACCGAAACTGACCAAATAGAGGGGTAGGTACACAGAACGATTTTATATCCGAAACCGTAACCGAAACCGGTATAACAATCTTCATGTTTTCGTATCCAAGTTTACATATCCATAACATCCCTGTTCTTGGGCATAATACAAAAAGAAGCTTAAACATTTCAACATTTCAATCACCAATAGACAATTACAACTCAAACAGAATCTTAAAATAAATTCGATCAAAACTCATAACGGCAAAAAGATCCAGGCAAACAGATAAACTTTATTTATAGAGTTTAAAAAAACGATTAAGGAGGTACTAAGTAAGGCATTATTATTAAAAATGTCGTCGCAAAGGAAATCAATGGTACATTAGTTGAATTAAAATGGGTTTTCGATTCGCTTCAGGAGTCTAACGGGCTGGGGGTCTTTTATTTAATTTATGATTGTCTCAATTATGTGAAATGGAGCGTCGTGGGTGGGTTCGATTTAAATCAGTCTATACTTACATACTGAGTTATATTCTGCATGGTATATATGACTATACAGTACCTACATGATTTTTGGGGAGGTCATCGGACTTGTCATCACTACTTAAAGTAATAATAACGCATTTATGGCAACGCAACGCCGACAAACGGCGTCGTGAGGAAACCTTGATTTCAAATATTGGAATTTGAAATCGTCAGCCACTGAGCTAGAGTATATGGGAAGAGACCTGTGCCCAGCAGTGTGCCGTATGAAGGCTGGTTTATTATTATTATACTACTTAGGTATCATCTTCCAGTCTCACAAATAAACAACACCCAAGAACAATATTGTAGCAATTTCATACTGCCCAAATTAAGTACATTCCAAAATGAGTTACCACTACAAGTACTTACATTATTATCACCTAAATCAGTTCTGGAAGTAAAGCGAACTATAAATTCTCGTTTCCCCTTCAGGGGTCGCTTAAATCGGGGCGACAAACGAATCGCGGTCTTTTCGGCCATCTTTAAATTGGATCCAACTCGCTTTGTGGAGCTAATTCAGTATTGATAGATATTTCCGGATCGTTACATCGGTTTGTTAAGTCTTTCCTACCTTTACATTAGTTTAGAACGCTTTTTTGTACTTGTTGTAGGGTGAAAAAGTTGTTAAAGGAATATAGTACTTATTTGTAAAAGATTAAGTTTATTTTACTGTAATAACTTTCGTGAGACGGATTCATAATTGTATGATGTGATGATGTTGTCCCGTGATCTCTTGATCTTGTCACTTGCATACCGCAAGTCGCATGTTGTTACATCCGTGTGTGATTTGAATGTTTGTGAAAAATGACAATAGAATGCCTCGAACTACAAGTATTTAATTGTTTAGTGCAATCGGAACGCGAGCCACTTATGTTGTAAAATAATATCCATTATAATTTACTGACGATTTGAATATATAACATAATAAATGGTCAGTGCTCCATTGATTTAGAAAAAGTACGACCACAGGTATATTATTATTCACTCTATAAAGCTAAGACTCTTCCAGCTTTACGATACCTATCTCAGTCTAGTGCTTATCTCTTTTATGACCGAGTATCTTAAAACCTTTGCGACCAGGTGGTTAGTCAGCATTTACTACTACATCTTCACTTGATCAAGTCGTACTTTATTTTCAGAGCTAGTTTATGTGTTCAGTCTTTTTAAATATCGCTGCAGTCTAGGACTTAGTCCTCATGCTGCCTGGGGTTTTATGTACCCACAGAGATATATGAATCTTTTTCTGAAGGGGACTTTTTTTTTCGTGGGAAATCATCGAATGACTCTCTGTCTGCTGTGGGTGCAGTAAGGGGAGGGAGTGTCCGACTTTTACTGACTAAAATCCACTATGTTCTTCCTGGAGCCTTTTGTGTGCTAGGGTCACGATAACTATTTTTTTTTGTACTAGTATTTAAAATCAATAACTGTGTCAATACATGAAAATATATCAAGTATTGTGTGTTTACAGTAAGTATGACAACCCTGGCGCAACCAAATTTTATTAATTAGCTGATTAGTCCATGATATTTAAACATGACGAAAAACTGTGTTACATGTATCCTAAACACTATAAATAATATTGCAGTTAAGAGATAACTTAAGAAAATACCTAACAAACTTACTAAAACCAATCTTTCCACTCGTACATAACGTACCGACATTAATCTTGCCTCAATTTAAAAACAACGAGAAGACATTAAACATTGTATTTTCAGGAAAACGCCATTTTTACGACGTTTTATTACAATAATGGTGACAACGAAACTTTTGCCATTTAAGTTTGCAGCTCCTTACTTGTGTAAATTAACTCTTTTGGACGAGTAATGAAAGCGTTCGGAAACGTTATGCTTTTATTTCGCATTTTTATTGCTTCATTTAATGTTTTTTGTATGAATAATTTGTAGATGAAGAGAAGAAATTGGTAGTTTTGAAAAGATTGAAAACGGGCTGCGAGTGTAAAGTATTCCGAGTTTTTGTACCTATATCATTCAGAAATAGAAACTGATGTAATATCTGTTGTGTACTTATGTAAATCGCTATCGAGTTTATTCTTTTTTAACCGACTTCAAATAGAAAGATTCCTCAATACAACCATATTTAGGTTTGTTTTTTCAATGTTTATTTTCTTCTGTAATAACAAGTAAGACTTTACACCTTGGCTCAATTGCAATGATGAATATTTTTTTATCATTATTCAATGATAGTTATGGAAATTAATACATGCTTTTTATTGACATTTATTAATGAGAAACATACCTATATTGAAATTAGTGTACAATGCCCTTGGTACCTCAAATATAATCAGAACCTTTCAACAAAAATCTATCATTATGTAAAAAATCCTGTAATATTTTAGTTTATAACAAACGATTCAACTAATTTTGTGATTAAAACAATGTTTAACCTATCCCAGCTTACTGTAACGCGTTTATAAATAATTCACAAAACAATCAATATAATCCGGAGCCAATTTGTTTACACTATCCGGTTAATTATAATTAGGTTAACCATCTTCTTTGGAGAAGATCGTGGACAAACGTTACAACGTAATGTTGTATGAATTTTCGTAATTTTTTGTTGAATTTTGGATGGACTTCTACATCGGATCTTCGGTAAGCTATTTTTTCACTTTTTTATAATTACGCGTCACTGCACTGGCCTTGGTTGCAAAACTATTAGCTTACGACCACGTCTAGTGCAATCAGGTCGAAACCTCATGTAACGCTTTAATTGGACGGGCTTGTTGGTCTAGTGTTTAGTCGCCTTGACTGCTATACCAGAGGTCGTAAGTTCGATTCCCACCCAGGACAAAATAAACGTTTGTGTGATAACTTGATGAACATGATCATTTGTTCTGTGTCTGGGTGTAATTTATCTATAATATGTATTTAGAAGTACATAAGTATGTTTATCAGTTGTCTAGTACTCATAATACAAGCTGTGCTTAGTTTGAGACTAGATGACGCACGTGCGAATTTTATAATATGCTAATTAAAATCGGTAAGCTTTTTTTTCAAATTACGCCACTGCACTGGCCTTGCTCGCAGCACTGTCAGCTTGTGATCACGGCTAGTATAACCTGGTTGAAACGTCAAGCCATTATAGATAAATGCATGTTACGCCGTAATTCCCGTTTTTAAATGTAATATTAGTTATTTTTAAAGCGTTTTGATTTACATAGTATATAATTATGTTATAGGCAATGTGTATAATTCAGGCATTCTATACTTCTGAAGGCATGCTGTCAAAAAAACTTTTTAAGATTCACAAAAGTAATACATGTTTGCAACCTTTGCAAGTTTAAAACTTAATAAAGTTTAACCTTTCATCTCTGTATCTAAAAATCAATATCCTTAACCCAGAAATATACATACCGTTATAACTATCAAAAAACCTCCTAACATTACACAAATCCGATAAAACCAGAACTCGTGGTAACTTTATTATAACTAGTAGTTAATATCGTAATTCGATTAATTGAGGCATAAACTGAATAATTAAGAACTGTTTGCATTGCAACAATTCCGGGCTATGTGCTTAACAATATTATTGTAAATCCTAATAGAATCTAGTATTTGTGTAACATGTTTAAACACACCCTGAATATGAATATAAGATATGTAGAAGTAAAGAATTTTGTACGAAAAAGCAACTAACTCATAAAAGAATTGTCGTCGATTACATATATTGATCAGTTTATTCCAAAATTTTCTAATTTTTATTTCATTTACTGTCAAAAATTGGAAATTGTATTGTAATTATGTATTTACTCTTACATTTCAACCTGGTACTTGAGTTGCTTTGTATATTGTAAATTAATAATGCGTTCCAAAACTTGAATAGTACACCGAAAATTTACATTTACTATTGCTAACATAAGAAAACTCTTTCGATGTATTTTCATACGAGATCACCTTATTTCGACTATTCAGAGTATAACCTAAATTCAAATAGCGACATAAAAATACATTTATACTTACATATATCACTTTTTATTCATCTTTCGTAGAAACAACATTTAGACTACCATTTTTTATACCGTCTCGTCTGCCTATCTTCGCAAAAATTCTAGACATTTTTATTCCTAGCTTTGGAAAGCAGATGGAAGTCTAGACACGGATCTTGTTTGGCCTGGACACGAGTCCCAACGTTTATCTAGGACATTTTACAGGGAATAATATATCATACGTCAGCTGAACCGTTTTAGCTGGCTTATTGTTGGTGCTCTTATTTTGGTAGTTAAAAATGATATGGGAACTTGGACTAGTAGGCAATTTAAAGACTAAACGGAACTTAAAATGTATTTACTATAACTATAAGAAAACAACAATTTAACATTTTCTTTTTCTTCACGTTACAATACGTTACAATCGTCAAGCAATGTGCATACAAATTAAAATATACGTCACACTTTAATTATCAACTTCGAGTATTACCTACCTAGGATTTTTTCTAGCTTATAAAGTGCTAAATAGACAACCACCGACAGTGAATTAAACAGATTACAAACTAAACAACACAATCAAATCAAAACTCAGTAATCTATAGCAAAACCTATCACTGAAAATTCCTTAAAAGCAAAGCAGACAGGAATATATAAAGATCCTTCGTTGATAGACATGTACAGAAGGCCTCATTACAGTGCACTAGGGTCGACAAACACGCGTCAAACGGCGGTTATTCTTGACGGCAGATAGCTCACCTATCGCGGCCTGAAAGAGCCCTTTGATACCCCTGCTTTTCATGCTCCGTGAATAGTGTCTGAACTACACTTGGATTTGATAAATGTGGAATAGAAGGTGAAGTTTCGTGATGTAACTTAATATAAAAGATGTGTTGCTTTTTGTGATAGAGACCTCTATTAAAAAAAAACATATCTATGTGTCTCTGCTCAATTTAATCATCTCAGCTCAGTTTATCAGTACAGTATCCTTATATTGTACAGATAGATTCTTTTAAATTGAACGTAAACTAGCAAAGACTTCAATTTTTTTTATGACTTCAGAATAAATTGTTTTAAAATTGCAATAAGTTTCTCAAAATACACGTGCTTATTGTTTTGTATTCTAAAAAGTAATTACAAGTACTTAATGTAACAAATAGAATTTTATTAAAATTAACATGGTTAGATTTCTTGGATACACAGAAATCAATTTTATTCACTCGATTTTTGTTACAAAGTGCTTTTTATAATAAATCCTTTATCGTTATAAGAAGAAGATACAAGATACATGAATGGAATTCTTATCCAGATTTACCATACTCCAAAATCTGGAGTGACCTACGCGACCTGTCCTGGTTAAATTATGAAGTGTATTTTTAACTAACTGCACATGAATATGCGCTCTACTTGTTTATCTTGAGAGTTCAAGATTGAATGCAGTCGCTTGCCACAGTGTACACATTGTAGGTTTGATTTCTAAATACAAGTGAAATGTTGAATTAATTACAGCGTTCGTTGTTTTTGCATTAGCTACTGTCTTTCTACTATAGAGGTTTGTTTATCGAGTTATATAGTTTGTTAAGTTTTCTTAATGTACAAATTTAGAGCGGCCGCTCATTGCAACTTTTTGTCGCCGTGACTTTTAGTTGCTGTCGCCTGCTGTCGCCCACGGTGCGCTCATTACAGAAACAAATCGCGTTCATTTTTATTAGGGTTCCGTAGCCAAATGGCAAAGCGTATATATAGATTTTATAGATTCGTCATGTCTGTCTGTCCGTCCGTCCGTCCGTGTCTGTCACAGCCAGTTTTTTCCAAAACTATAAGAACTATACTGTTTAAACTTGGTAAGTAGATGTATTCTGCGTGCCGCATTAAGATTTTATACAAAAATAGAAAAAAAAAGCAAAAAAATATTTAGGGGTCCCCATACAAACAACTGAAACTGACTTTTTTTATCAAACCCACACGTGTGAGGTATCTAGGGATAGGTCTTCTTTAAAATGTGTGTCCCCCCCGTGATAGCTAGAAAGCTGAAATTCACAAATGATGCATTTCCGTTGCCGCTATAACAACGAATACTAAAAAAAAATGTTAAAGGACTTAATTTTTAAGCAACTTTTATTCAATCTTAATAAACAGGTAGATTATTAGAGTAAAAATTTGTATACCTACAAAAAACGTGATGTTCTATTATAGATAGTACGGAACCCTTAGTGCGTAAGTCCAGCTCGCACTTGGCCGGTTTTTATTTATTATCTTTTATATATAAACTCTTTCGATGAGTTGCTGGCTTTAGTAGGTGAAGTAATGTACAGTCAGGAGCAAAAACATGTTTTCACAATCAAACAATAAATGATTTATGAAATCGTGAAAGGAGCATGTAAAAAATTGTATGGGCGCTGTCCCAACCACCACCAGACTTGGGACTAGTTTCAATATCATTATGAAGTCCCATAAAAAGACAAATATCAGTTTTTTTGTCCGTAAATACATATATGGGATTATTAAAAAAAAAAACATTTTGCTTAAAACTGGGTGTTAATTTTTAAATAACTATATTTTAGTTACTAATTACAATTACAATGGTTATACTGAACATTTTAGGTACCAATAGCAAAAAAAAATTGTGTATTAATGTATATTTTTGATAAAATAACAACATTTTAGGTAAGAATTTATAATAATAATAATTTATTTTATATATTTTTTTTTTATTTATTTAATTTATTACCTGCATTTTTTTTGTTCTTGTGGCCGAGTGACAAAACGTCGTCGTGTGTGTGTACATGTTTTTGCTAGTGACTGTACAGGGCGAGTGATAGTCGTTGCCTGTCGCCGCAACTATTTGTCGCCGCAACTATTTGTCACCATAATGAGCGCACTCAGTATAGTTTTCATAGCACTTGACTAAGCAACAAAAAGTCGCGGCGACAAAAAGTTGCAATGAGCGGCCGCTCTTAGTTTACGTCTTTTATGGATTGGTCATTGTATGTAATGTCCTTTACATGACATTTACTATACACTTTTACACATACCAACATGGGACATTGAGCTTTGTATGGGCTTTTAATATATTTTTAGTATTTTTTTGTTTTAAAGAACTAGATTTTCCTTGCGCATTTGATGACATTGTTCATTCATACCTTTATTTCGTCACAGATGATTTAGATTCATAAAAACAGTAACGCATTGATCAAATTGCTATAACATTGTGAGGAAGCAACAAATGAATCACGTGACTTTAAGAAAACAAATGAATGTCCATGATGCTTGCTGAGAGTGCTATAAGGATCTTAATTATGCTGCCTGGTGGAAATCACAACTAATGCCGTCATAAAAGAAAAACGATCACTTTTTATAGGCAGATGGGTTGATTATTGTTGTGAATATGCACATTAACGCCCTCATGTTAATGTCATCCATGTGCCAAAAGATCCTTGTAGTACTACAGTCACATGCTGTCATTTGTCTAAAATTTATCACAATAGACATTAACGTTTTCCTAATATTAGTTGGATCAGTAGGTCTTGTCCACCGCAACCTTGACGCTAAACCAATGCGAGCGTAAAATTAATCGCCACGTAATATTACCATCGTTAAGTCAGACTCGTAGGACACGCGCTACTACCTCCTCCCGATCAAACATCCCTCTCACTGCGATGGCCGAGGATGCAAGGGATGGACTTTTGAAGATTTCTTCTAAATATGAGCTACAATAAATAAAGACTTTTATTCAACGCCATCTAGTCTAAGAAAGTTAAACTAAGCAAAGCTTGTTTTATGAGTACGACACAACTGATAAACATACTTTTTACATACAAATACAGAACAAATGACTGTGCTCATCACATAAACATTTATCGTGGGTGAAGATCGAACCCACGACTTCTGGTATGGCACCAGAAGTCGAGGGTTCGATCCCCACCAGGGCAGGGCTTCTAAACATTAGACTGAAAAATGACTACTACTAACCACTAGACTCAATCATGCCAGTCACAGTAATTGTACTGTGACTGGCATGATTGACCATTGGGTCTGCTGTAATGAATGATTGTAGTAGTGTTTATTGGTGATTAATTTTCCTGTTCGAAGAGTTTTAGTGCTTCGGACAAGTAAATCAATAAGAAATCCCAATTTTTAAAAACCGTATTTGTGAAGAGTGAAAATAAATATACCTACAATTTAATCACACTATGTATGTACCTCAAACTCACTAATACCTAGAAACCCAAAACCCGCCAAACTTCCATGGCTTACAAATCTCCATTGAACATAAATTGAATTTCTATTAATAGGCTAAGTTCTGGGCACCGCTAAATCATCGTAGTTGAGCCGGGTGAAACTGAGCAGAACCGATTGTGACCATCGTAATAGGCCGCTGTAACCGGGTATCGGTTTAGGATACCCGGTTAAGGGAACGGAGTAATTACTTTAAAATTATGTCATTTTCCGCATCGGTTATCCGGTTTTTTATCGGTTACCACGTGATGGAGATTATGATGCGGTTAGCGGTTCGTTGTCCTGATGTTTAGCGATAATTTGCTTATTTCCACCAGCTTTGCTCTTGTCGTTTTTCTTTTCGTACGCTACAAGTAGAACCCTTGTTAAAAATAATTCTTGTTGCCATATAAAAAAAAAAAACGAAATGAATGTGTGTTTTCAGTCAATTTAATGAGACTACTGGTAAACAATGAAGTTCACATAGAAAAACATACCTTTTAGGACATGTAAGAATGTGAAAAGACTAGATATAAGCGCCACTTATTTGTGTTTAAATTTTTTTGAAATCGGAAGCAAACGACTTTCCCATACAGCGGGACAACTTAAGCTCGAAATAAAAATGGTAAAATTTTACCTAATTGAGTCAAAAACGTCATCACAGTAAAAGGCAATTCTATCAAGTTTATCCCACCTATCGGTAGCAAATTGTCGACTCGACATCCTCAGACAATTTAGAAAAAAGGAGATTAGCGCCTTTCCCTTGTAATCTTAAAGCCCGCATCCCCAATTATAGGTAGTAACAGAAAATTGAGCAATTTCCATTTCCCCGTGTTTTTTTGGTCAATTATTTAGCAGAATTGTCGAAAGTTTTCTAATAACTGTGAGCAATAAAGAAAATTAACTTTGTAAAAAGTTTGTTAAATTCTATTTAGAAACACGCGGCGGAAGGAATTGGTATTTATTGTTATGGCTTCTATTGGATAGGGTCAGTGGTGTTGTGTTGTTAATTATTGTTTTTGTGTCTCTAGCAAGTAATTAATATCTCTAGAAAGGTATGTTATAATGTGGGTCCTCGGCCTGATTACTCATCGGTGGTGTTGGATTGCCGTCTCATCGGGTTATGTAAGGGAATAGACACTGCACCTGTGTATGCGCTCATGCTTGTGCACTATGTTATTAATATGTCCCAAATAACTGGGATGCTATAAAAACTATCTCATGCACAATTAATACATCCAGACTTGATTTGTGGATCACATGAATTCTTATCCTGTGCTTGGAGTAAATTCACCACACGCCACAAACAGTACCTATATGTATAATCGCGTGGTGTTCTATACCACCCACTAACGCACCAAGTTCCATTAGTAGGCTTTTAATGCCTTGAGATTGAAAATTGATACCTGATGTACATACGTACTTGAGTAAACAAAGAAAACACCTAACATCATAAAATTAATACACATTCCCACCAATTACTTTAATTTATACGTACAATTAAATTAAAAAAGCAACTGCTACAATTTATTGTTATTAGTCATCAGCTTAAAACAATTATCGGTCTCGTTCATAAACCAATTAATAACGATAATTATGAAAAGAAAAATTGAAGATAATTAGGCGACACAAATTATAATTTATTTTTTTTCGTTTGTCACCCTATGAATTGTTAAATCCATGATTACATGGAACTGGCCTTGCCTTATTATTATTTTGATTGTTGAAATTTACCATCTATGATGTGAAAACATTGATTCTACAACCATACCTGACATAAAAATACCGATTTATTAAAATTGATGTTCTTTGTTATTTAAGAAATGCATGCAACGCAACTATCATAACAGAAGAATCAACTACACAAGAATTCCGATTATACAAATTAATTGGGACCAGAGTCGATTTGGATAATCGGACATAGACTGGTTTTAAAGAAAAAACAAACTGCTAACAGTTTAAATACAATCTGGAATTCTGCGAGTTCCAATGCGTTAAATCAAAACAAAAATACTTTGTTTTAATTGTTTATATTCCACGTAGAATCGATTTGGATTATAGGCGATTCGTATTTTGGGCAGTTAATCTTTATCGTCTACAAAAGTTTATTCCACATGTAAACAATTTAAAAATTACTAGAAAAATAACTCCACATTTTACTGCAAGTTTCATATTCCCTCTACAATCGCTTTGCGCGCATTCCTAAGCTCTTACTGAGATGTAATTCAACGTTACCCCATTACGGAGTAAACATACAAAAACCGTCGTTCCCCTGCTAGTTAATTAAAAACTAAACTACAGTTACGTTAAAGCACACGACTGCCAATTTGCGTTCCGAACGTTGACAATGCACTTTTTGGAGTTCCTTCGGCGTAAGGAACGAACGAGTGAACTATTCTTGGTATTTGTGGATGTTTTGGTTCCTTAATTGGGTAATTTGATGATGTTTTAATCGTATTGTTGCAGGAATTTAACCTGGTTGAGTCAATAGATTGAATTTCAGACTGAACGTTCGAGAAAAAATTACTACATAAGTTTAGTTAGGTAAATTAAGGAAGCGGTGCTTTTGTATCAGATTTTATTGCAGCGTTATTTACATTTTTACATAGCTAGAATATCATAAATACTAAATTATTTGTAGTTATTATAAAAGAGGTACTACCATATACTTTAACTAATTTAAAATTACAGACAAAAGTAACGAAATATGACGTCAAACTATAGTATCGTTTTACACGCTTTCAATTGACAGAAAAGACAGTATAATTCCTGACGAATCATACTGAGATCCATAGGATTCGCACTCATAAATACATGTAAATATTTCAGACCGATAACTACTTTTATGGACTTTAAAAGAGGCGATGACCTCTTAGTTTGTTTCGACGTTTCTTCTCAGGGTAGCCAGTTAGGAAATGTCGATTCCAGCGAGCTTATATTTAAGAAGATGACATGTGTAAGTGATAAAATTTATCCTATTTGCAGAATAAACGATTTGAATTTGAATTTGCAACATACGGGTCACCAACGATTCGAAATGTTTCAGCCTGTCCGGTTAATTTTCCTTTCGGTTCGTGGCAAATGGCGTCCGTGGCGATTGCCGCGCCAAATAGGTGTATTATATTAATTTAAATGTTAACTAGTATTGCCGCCGGCGTTGCATTCGCGATGTTTATTTATTTACATAACAGTTTAGGGAATGTGGACCGTCATTGTTTATTTTATGTGTTGTTTGGTGTAGAAGTTTGTTGGCTGATTTTGGGTATTGTTTTAATGATTTTTGTAAATGGTTTGTTGACCTACACCCTTGTGTAACGTTCTTGACAGATCCCAGACAAGTTTCAAACTTCTGGTGCTGTGGTAATGATTTTTTTTTTAACTTATGATCAGAAACATTTTTAAAAATTTTGTTTGTTCCATTGAACTTTTAACAATAAAACATGTAACGACATCTAGTCTCAAATAAGGCATACTAGTAGCTTGTATCATGAATACTATACAACCTTATTTAGTAGTTAATATCATAACTTGTGAGAGAACTGAACACCATGCATTTTTGTAAACACAGATGGATAAAAATCCTTTTACATTATGATAATACGCGCGGCTTTTAAAAACGGCTGTTGTTTACACAACGGCTTATGGAAACCCATAAAAGACCTTTTAATTTTCCCCTCATTTTTACCAAATATTTTTTTATCCACCACGTGCTTTGATCTTGTCTCAACGTTTTTAGATAATGGTAGAAAAAGTATGTTAAAATGTAAATAATAATAACTATATCTATCATATTTCTAAGCGGTATTCTGTGACAGGAAAGGGACATTTATTGTTGTATTAATACTTGGGGTTTTGAAGACACCAATTTAATGTAAACCCTAACTACTTTAACATACGGTCAATACCTATGAGAATAAATTCATCTGTAGTGACAAATGTTGAAAAAAAATACAAGTACCTATATGCTTTCTAAATTTTTCTGCGCAGGATTGCATCTGCAACCTCGTGCATGCAATTCATATTCATAGAACCGAAACTACCACAACATTTTTTGAATACTTTTCTACTATCCTATATCAGTCACTAAACATGTCTTGCCTCACGATGTTTTCCTTCAATTTCCTAACCGTAGACCCAAACCTCTTTGCTTTCACCTCTTTAGCCAACCTTCGATGGAATCCAATATATATGCGATGTCACATCGAGATTCAGTGTTAGAAAGAAAGATAAATATATTTTTATTAATTATAAGAAATCACTTAACAAGTATTTTACCATTGGCCCCAAACTAGGCAAACCTGTATCTTGGGTACCAATGTCCGAAGGTTTCCTATGTAAACATAGTACAAATTACAAGTCATAGACTCAAATACTTAGGAAATGCAGGTATGTATTACTGTCTTGGTGTTTAATTTAATATTGCTGTCGTTTCTGCATTTTCTGAGAACATGTAGTTTCAAAGCGAGGTTTAATTACAGGCATTTATAGAATACTTGCGACCCGCCCCAGCTTCGCACAGTTGCAATTCTGATGTATTATACATAATAAAAAAACCATCGAAACCTATTGCGTTTCTATCAAGATCTAGCAAACATAGGGATAACATACATATATAATTATCCTGTATGATAGAAACTATATTAAAAAAAAATATACCTACATTTAAAACTAACGATATATGAAATTTACAAGTATCAATAAATATGTCGACATCTCTGCCAATGGCGGGAAACTTGCCCAGGAGACTGTTTTTATAGGTTTATTAACATTTTTTTAGGCCTTAAATCTAGTCCCACCATTGGCAGACTAGATCACACTTCTGGTAGCACTTCGTTGATTAGGTATGCCAATTCTTTGTGCAAAAACAGACCAGCCTTCTGATCACGAGTGGAGTCGACCAAGCGCTTTGCAGACAGTATTTGTTACATGAGTTTATACTTGACAAAAACTGTAAATAGGTACATAAAAATATATATATTTTTTAGGTATAACTCTCTCTTATAAATTCAATCGTGTTCCCCGAAACAAAAGCTGTAATATAAACAAGTTGTTTTTTTTATTTGCAACAGCAAAAAATCACGATTCAACGAAATATGTCAGACACCAGCCGTTTGAGTTACAGGACCAGAAAGAAATTCACAAACAAAGATAATAATATGCTCAAAAACATGACACCTCTTTCTGTCGGAGTTGGATAATAATACGGGAACTCTACTATTATTTTATTTCCTAGTAAAAAACACTCCCGAAAGTTATATTTACCTGGACGCTCGCGAGCTTCCACGAATCAATCTATTGTATACTATTTGTCTAACAGAGTGAATTTGTTACGTCAACTGTTGTGAGCTAAGCCGATAAAAGGAGATTTTGTAACTATTGACTAGCGGCGATTAGTTTATAGAAAAATGTAGGGTTTTGAAGTTGTTTGTCAAGCCTTGGCGAGTATAACTTACAAGAAATCGGTAAATAAGGTTTACATCTTTCCGAAAATATACCGGCGCAGTGGAAACGCGATGGATATAACACCAACTAATGTGCGTTTGATAGTAAAATATAAATCAAGATGGTGAAGCTTTCTGAGCAAGATACGGTGTTTTTTAATGAAGTGGGTAAAAAAAATAACCCAGACTATTCATTATTAAAGATTACAAACGGAAAATGGAACACAGAAACTACCGATGTTCACTTGTTACTCCATACTTACCTTATTCTGCTTACACCTTACAATATTAAAAGCGTGATACTACAAATACAGCTATACATCAAGCTGTGGTAACTTCAGTAAACGTAATAGGAATGCTTATAGTTAATACCTACTTCAGTCCTGTCTTAGCAATAGGTCAAACGAGTTACGCAGAGAATATACGGAGAAATATTGCGTTTTTAGACGCATAGCAAGCGGACTAAGTATATTTAGCGTATTAATAGGTCGGGGAAAAAGTCTTTTCAATAAAACTTGTAATAAAATCTTTCTCTCTCTAATAAAATTAGAATTTGGAATTATGTTCTTTAAAATTTTAACTTTCAATTATACCAAAATCAGCCAGATACAAATACTATAGCCAAAAAGATTTTAATACAGGTTCGTACATACTATAATGCGACAAAACCTTTTCCCCGACCTAATATATTTACCGTATCATTAATGTAGGTAAAAAACTGTTTAGTCTGCAGCTTGTATGGGCGATCGGTTCGATCGGGTGTGGTTTTAAGCGCTCACATTGAGCCTAATAAGCTGTCAGGTTGGTCGTGGGTGTAATGTTACGTACGCCAGATAAATAGTCTAGTGTGGGTCACTTGGTGTCTGCTAAACAATCATTTCCCATGGCTCAGCGTTCAAAGAGTTTTCTTGGATCCAAAAAAATATAAATAAATAATCTTCAACATTCACACAACGCCATCTATTCTCAAATTAAACATACTAAGTAGCTTGTGTTATGAGTACCTACCAACTAGACAGCTGATAAACTTACTTACTTATTCATAAAGCACTCGAAGTAAACGAAAATGAGCCTTAAGTCGATGCAATAAGGCTATAAGGCTATAGGCTATAAGTAACGTATTGAGCAATAGGGCGCCCACGCGTTTTGCCAATTATTTGTACAAATTATTCTGACAATATGTAATAAAAACAAATATCTAAGAAAATTATAAAAATGTTTCAATACATTAATTGTGGATAAAAAAGGATATTCTTTTTGGGGTGTCTGTGGATGTGCGTTATTTCCGTTACACGTTGTATATTTCTTAATACACACATATTACTGATAAATAACACACAGACACAAAACAAAATATCGTGCTCATCGCACAAACATTTGTCCTGGATGAAATCGAACCCACGACCTCCGACATAGCAGTCACAGCTCGGACTATGACTTTTTGACTACCCAGTTATCCTAGTGGTTAATATCTACTAACTACAGGGATAACGAGCTAGTAAGCTCAAAAGTATTAGTAGAATACTGAAATTCCATCTCAATTTTTTCTTCAGCATTTCTACCGAGTACCGGCCCACCATACAGTCCAGTATGTTTCCACTATCACCCACCTTATCTATACAACTGAGATGGTGGAAGCAGATAGCTCGCTATGCTATGCGCTGTAGTGGAGGCATGCACCATGATTCTATGATGCAAAGAGGACAGTTCATAGGTAACATTTAGTAGAGGATATCCCAGAAAATGTTGTCTAAACTTTCATGCTTAAATGATATAGAACAGAATATAATTTTATTTCAACATAAGTGTTACTAAGTATACCATAACTTAAGATTAAGTAGTACTCATTTTAAAGAAAGATTACAACACAAAAAGCTTACAATCTAAGTAAATATAAGGAGCGTTACTTGACGGTTTACTCACGCGTTTTTATCGAGATTGCCCGACTAGTTTCGGACCCAACCGGAGTCCTTAATCATGAGCTGACGCGGCGGTCGAACTGGCCGTTATACCATTTAAGTATGAATCATCCTGACGAAAATTATTATAAAAAAAAAGTTTCTGCTGTCTATTTACTTCTCGGTATTTAATATTCTCGTTAAACTTACACGTGTTTCAGCAATAGGCTCTCGGGAATTAGAAGGAGGTCGAATTTAAGGCTCGCTTTTCCTATTTTAACACGTGTATTGTATACGTATTTCATTTTTAAACATAATTTATATCATAGTCCGGATTTTGGGGATATATGAGATGCATTGTCCATTAAATGCTCTTTTTTATTTTTCAGTTCTTGGATCCCTCAACTATCAAGTTTTTTCACCAATGGGAAAAAAAAAATAGGATTAGGAACAGTTTATATGTAAGAATATTATTTTCAATATTTTTCCCGCTATACCTTAAAGAATGTAACAAAAAGTGTTATTGAAAACATAATCAGGTTAATTATTTACCTTTTTACAATTTAAAAGTCATGAATCAAGTACGAAGCATGGTCACCTTTGATGCAGGTTGCGTGTGTCAGGCCCATTCACTGGAGTGCCACTACAGAGCACGGGGAGCGTTAAAAATAACACTTGCGATACTTTAGCTTTAATATATTATGATATTAGCCATGTGAAGGTAATATAGGCATATAGGTAAGTAGCCTATAAGCCTATATGGCAAAAGTTTATGCTGAAATAGGGTTTACATCTTCTCTACCTCATTTTATTATATTGTAATCTTGGTTATCGGGATAGCAGCGTGCTGCGTTGTGGACTTTGTTGCGCCGTTTCTTCTCCATAGCTAGAGCATAGAAAACGGTGAAGGGTGGGCGATACAGGGTCCTGTTTATTATAAATGAACATTCGAAAAGTGCTACTTAGTAACCTATTTAAATAAATATTTCTTTAATTTGATATAGGTACCTTTGCGTTTTGACTTTAAAATCAATTCGTTCTGGGTTTTGTTGCTGAAAAATAGGTGCGGTAAAATTTATTTTCAACCTAGTCTCGACTTAGTCTGGAACTAGGCGGCTTCCAAGAATTGAACTTAGCAGCAGTTACCTAAAAGTAAAAAAAAAATGTTCTAAAATTTTACTGGAATGAAGAACTAGCTATAAAGAAATCTTTAAGCTTTAAAATAATTTTAAATTCTCTTTAGACTTTCAAGACAAATTTCTTAGAAATTTCCATTCTGCAAAACTATAACCAAGTCCGTAATATTATAAATTCTGGAGTGCTTGAAAAAAATCAATTTATTACCCTTGGGTTATCATAATGGCTGAATACACCACTTAGGACACTTTGCAGAATCGCCGGGGAACTCCAAATTTAACCTTATTTTACGAAACCTTATTGCTTGGGGAATAGCCTTTAGATATTTGACTAACTTTATAATCCTTGTACTCATAGATTCTCAGTATGAGTTGTAAATTATTTATTGAATAAATAAATAAGGATAACGGATTTGCAAACAAAGATAATTGAGTGTATTAAGGCTTAGTAAAGTAGGTTTTGTTATCCAGACTTAGAACTCAGATGTCTCTTCTTGTCCTTTTTAGGGATCGACGCGCACATTATCCCAAGATATTTATTTATTTACATTGGAAATTGGCGTGGTGACCTATAATCAACTTATAGTTGGAATTAAAAGGTAACTAATCGCCATAGTATTCTCTTTTCCTAAAACAGGGGAATTGAAAGCTGTGTAAGTAACATTTTCCCTGTTGTCCCTATAAAGTTAGCAATTAGATGAGAAAGTTCACTAGTACCGCGCTAATGATACGGATAATCTGGTTAAATGAAATAGGTCATTGGTTTTATCTTGTTATAGGTTTATTGATGGAAAAACCGTGAAGGAAACAAAGTAAGATTCGAATTAAAAGGTCAAAATTATATGTTGTAGAACTTTAATCGAGCAATAACAAAAAAGGGTTTGAAAGATCTAATAGTTAGTCCTAGAAATCATATTTGTCTAGCTTTATAATTATGTGGGTCAGGATTAGCTTCATTATTTTTTAAGGGTTTCGACATCTTTCGGAATATTATAATAGAGTTCACGACTTATCGTAGGACCACGAACATAAAATTATTCCTGAATATATACTGAACAGAACAAAACAAAAACTGTGTATTTTTAACCTATAATAAAATTTTCCTTTCATTTTTTATTAATTTATTCATGTTATTAAAATAAAACGAAAATCTTCAACAGTTTTAAACATTAATAAAGATAAAATCTCTTGACTTCGATATTTGATTTAATTTTTTATAAAATACTGAGTCAAATCCATCTGAAGTACATTGAGATGGGATGGCCTATCAATTTCCATACCATTTAAATAGCTATAAACTGTAATCGGTACTTTAAAAGGAAACATTTCAAGATCACGGGTCGAAGGATCAATTTTAGGGTTGCTGTACATTGGGGTGTAACAATTAGGAGTGGAGTAAGATTTGGTCTCAAGATTAAAGATATTTCTTTTAGTAGGTACCAAGTATAAACAAAATAGATAAAAAAATATTTATGGAGTTTCTTGCCAGCCTTTCTTGCGCGCGAATAGTTGATTTTTGAATAAAATTTTTTTGAATCTGATACGACTTAAGTAAAGGAAAATCATATTATTTAAAAAGGGATATTTTTGTTTTAAAGCTATACTTAAAATACAATAAATCAAAACAAGCTTATTTTGATTATGTTCTTGATCAAATCTAAATTTTCTTTCCAAAGTCAGGCATCTCTATTCAATTTTGATGCGACTAGTAAGCTCAATCTGCAAAAAAAAAAAACGAAAATTAATTTCCTGCATAACTTAATAAGACACAAATCACATCTAACACTTCATTAAGTTACACCGCAATGCCCACAGGACTTTACTTTAAAATGAAGGAGATAATGTCTATAAAAAGCCGGAGTGTACCCTGTGGGCCTACCATCATTTAAACCAAGAATACAGCAGTTGTGGAAAAGAGACAACGCTCTATGCAGTATGTAGCGCCATCTCTCTTTAACAAGTGCAGCAATCTTGTAGTAAAAGATAGTGGTAGGGTTTCCAACGTCGGACGGCTCAGTAATTGATTGCGACCTACGATTTAATTTGGACGAAGCCAGTGATTATCGCCGAGTGAAATGTAACTCTAACAAACGGCTTAAATTACAATCTTAAACAATTTATAATTCGAGAGCTATTAGCGAAGCTCGTTTGTTTTGTGATTTCAAGAATTCGGGTTTGAGTTCCTGTGTTTAAGGTTTTTAATTGTTGTTTTGAAGACTTCATTTATTTTTTTGTGAGATGAAATGAAGCATACAATAACCAATTCAGTCTCCTACGTATATAAGAAAAAAAATTGTTACTAGTTTAAGCACTGTTGCGGATATGAACAATTAGCGAAGAGTTTTTAAAGACATGTCACATAAAAAATCGAACTCGCTCTTAATTGAACTAGACTGCACGAATGGCCGAATGGTATAGGTCACCACGCCAATTACCACTGAGCATAACGTGTCGCGGGTTCGATCTTCGCGTAGGACCAGAATTTGTGCGTTTCACAAATGCTTGTTCTGAGTCTGGGTGTCTCTGTGCATGTGAGTTGAATGTCTGTAAAACCCTTACGATACAAGGATTAAATTAAAAAAAAGCGTCGTTTAAAAAAATAACTTAAAACGCTATAAAATATTGCCGTTAAATCAGTTCAGTTTATCTACAAGTGTTGATTATATCTATCACTGTATTGTAGGGTTTTTGAATACCAGTAACTACCACGGTACTTGCTTGTATTCTTAGATCCCTTACCAACACCTTCTCGCTTCTGTCACTATATCCTGTGTCGTGTTTACAAACATGGGATCTCGCATTACAAACACCGAGAGTTAGGCGAATGTTTTTGTTTTAAAAGAAAAGATTTTAGCTTAGTAATGTCCTTTATTGAAGCCACTCTTAACATAAAAAGAAAAATTAGCCTTATATGTAAATAAGTTTTCTACGACTTTACTAAAGCTTTGCAGATTTGATTACACATTGCTTGAATTGAAAATGAAGAAATTTTAAGGTCTTCAAACCGGACCGCTGGATTCAGAGTAAAATTAAACACAACAAAAATAAAAAAGAATGTATCAAACTAGCTGCAAAATCTGTATGGGAAGAGGGCTGATGCCAGTAGTGAGACGGCCTGACGCTGTGAAGATGATCAAGCAATAAGATCCTATGAACTCTAGTATCATTTAAAAGTATTCGGTAAGTTTGAATGAAACCAAAGGTTTCGTGTTCGAGTGTGTGGAAGTCAGTGCGTCAAAAGGATCCTTATTAGTCAGTACCTATACTGACTGATAGGTAGATAATATTATCAAAATGAAATCTACAGTTCAATACAATGTTATCCAGTGATTTTCCCAAAGAGACTACTGAATAAGCTAAGCAAAAACATTATACCACCAAAATATACTCAAGTTATTTATTATTATGATGTATACAGTACCACGAAATTAATTTAATACCAGTGTATTAGAGATAAGATGCAAATGGTATATATTACTATGGCTTAAGATTTGGGCATAACAACATAAATCTCGAAGGGGCGGGCGTCCACGGAATTCACGGCTAATGAGATTGTTCCTGCGAATGTTGGAGCCGATCGCCGGGTGGCCACCAAGTAGGATGTTTTGAGGACACTTTTTTGTTTGTGGATAATGTATTTTTTTTGGCTAGAAATTAATAAGGTGGATCTCTCGCTTCGAGGGTTGTCTTTTTTCAACTGTTTAATATCATCTCCTATTAAAAATAAATCATAGTTTTCAGCGATATTATTAAACAGATTGAGTTGAATAATAAATGATTAAGCAGGTTTTTAGTAAAACAAGTACCATTAAAAGGCACCTAAAAAGCAGTCAGGTAAAGAAAAAAAACACACTGAAACAGAATATATTATGCTTTTAACTCAAAAACACTTTTCTTTTTTCAATTTTAATTATGAATGGATAATGAGCCAGAATTTCCACCAACGTCTAACGACACAATTAATTCTTTCAAATTCAAATAATAATGTCTCCTGACCGGCTTCGGCCACGGCAGCTAGTGTTACTACGACTCCAGCCAGCTACGCAGGACATATTATACCTAGTGCGCAAATACAGGTGCACCCTCTGGCCCTTTACTCTCATAGCCCTATGGGACGGCAATCCGACACGACCGGAGAAAGATCAGGTGCAGGACCCACATTCTTACGTACCGTTCGAACAGAGAATTTGTTACAAATTCAAAAACTTATCTAACCTCTTTGAATCTTCTCGACAGTTCATTGAACCCTAATAAATTTACCACAATCCACACACTATTACATCAATTTATAAGTTCATACGTAATTGGTATCGCAATTACTGCGTGCTTCAAGCAATTACATCGCTGTTAATTGATGGGCCACTTGCGCAAGCCACTTGTGCAAGTGTTCGTGTGATGCCTAATAAATTGTATTGTGTTCGAAGGACCTAATTGTAGGCGTTGAAGAATGGTCTACTCTATTGTATTTGCTCTTGAATTCTATGATTTGAAGTTCCTGAGCATTTTTGTTTTATATGTAGTCGTGATTGTGGTAGAACATTTTTTTGTTGTTACGGAGTAGTAGGCATTGCTTGAAAACCCTTAGCAAAATTGTTTCTTATTTCACGCGCCTAATTTTTCACGGTTTTTGTTTCGTTTGCTTAAAATAGAACACAAAGATGTAACTTTGTATAAGAACGCCACCGCCACCGAAACTCCACCAAAAAATGGAAAAGTCCACAAAACGACTAACGTTTAAAAAGTCTAGGTCACCTAACCTTACATAACAAATCTTTTGACAATTACACTTTCAAGGATTAAAACCGGGACACATGCGGTAAAAAAAGGGCCCTTTATGAGAAAATGTCCAGGAATTTGTATAGAAAAGACTTTAATGAATAAAGAGTTTACTGGAATTTAATTAGCATTCACAAAAGAAGAAATAGGTTGACAGAAGTTAAGAAGAAAGAATGAAAAATGACGGTGAGGTACTCTTTGTAGAGATAAAATAAAGAACTATCCAAGCATTAGAATATGAATAAAAAGTGACACGAGCTTTATATTAATAATAGTATCTCTTTAATAACACAAGGATTTCGATCAATTGTTGAACGAAAAACCGTAGGTAATGTATTTTCAACTAGATTTGGCCAAAATAAAAAAAAATATACAAGAAATGCCACCTAACAAGACTGAACTAAAAAAAACCCCTTTCAAACACTTAATTAATTGTCTTCAATACAACCTGCATCCATGGCCCCCCTAGCCTCCATCAGGAACGCCCCTTCTAACCAATTGGAAATATATTCTCTTAATGTCGCGAGAGATCTACAAAGCGATAGGTATAATGGACGCTGGGGGATCCCCTGTGCCCATAGAAATCCCCAAGGAATAATTTCCCCAGCTGAAATTGTGTTTTGGGGATCCAAAAGTTTTATTTTGATAGGGTCTTGAAAGAAGGATTGAGGCCTTTGCGGGGCGTGAAAACTGGCTTAGCATCGCATAATGGTAACCCGTTTCTTCGAGTTTGCTTGTTTAAATGGCGCCTTTTTTATGTGTCAAGGTTTTGTTTATATAGGAAATATAATGGTGAAATGTTTTTGTTGTTGCGTCTTTTATCAGCTTTCCGGGCTCGAAGATTTCCGAATGGCTTCCCACAAACGAACACGCTATTTATGTTTATTCTTACCTAATATCTGTCGGTGTAGAGTTTATTTCAAATGAGGTTGTTTGCCTGATTTACTTAAGCTTCCCGATATAGAATATAAGGAGCAAAAAAGTTGTTTACCATCAATTATATTTAAGGAAAAAAGCTCTGTAGTTTAAGGAAAATAAGATATTTTCTATTTGGTCTTATCAGTTTCTAAAAAAATAACAAATTAGTGTGTCAGATAAACATAAAAAACAACTGAAGACGTAATTTTTCTTTTATACCCCAAAATTAAAAATAAAGACGATACAATGAGTTAAAATCTTGGGTCGTCGCCAAACGTCACGTCTCAGTGCACTTTTTACTGAAAAGTGACGTCACTAGCTCCCATCTCAATACGCTTTCACCACCTTTGATGCTTAACATTTTCGTATTTTTAATTGATTTGATTTAGTAATAAAAAAGAACATATCCATTTTCTAAAAATGGATATATACTTTTTTATTATTAAATCTATCTGACGAACTTATGAATCAAATTTTCAAATAAAAAACTGCATTATTACTTCATTAAGAACATATAAAAAAAAGATACCTAACCCTATGTTACACCGTATCTTATCTTTCAAAGCCGGGCGGCTCGTGACCGCACGACACTCCAATTAATGAAGCATGTAAGCCAACAGTTATCACTTGACGCAAACAGATGTAGTGTTTATTAAAACCACAACCTTACTCCTGTATGAATACGGAATAGAAAAGGCCTCCACAAGCCCTTTAATCCATCACAACTTGGAACAAACACTACTCATTTATTAAACATGAATTTAGGTACTTAATAAAGACTGGTTATATTTTACACTAGTGACCCACCCGGCTTCAGACGAATGCAATGCTGATGTAATAATACATGTTAACGTTTTTCTTAAATCATTGTATCTAATATACTATCCGCATCAATATAATTTCCGTAGTTTTAGAGATTTGAGCATATGTAGAGACAGACATTGTTTTATTGTAAGAAAATATATTATTGTCAACTTTTATCCGACTTTGAGAAAACGTATGGTTATAAAATCGATCAATATCATATGTATTTTTTTTAAGTACTTGAGCTAACAGCACAAAATTATCATTAGCTGATTCCAATTTGTATCAAGAAGACAGTTATTTTTTCGGCAAACTTGGAGACAAGTAGAAGAAGAGTAGCTAGGCCTTCGCCCAGAAGTGGGACATCTTAGGCTTGTAATAATAATAATTACTTGCTAAGCGTTGTTCTCTTCCACACACAGAACCTTTGCTTAAAACATTCCCAGCCTCTAAAACGTTGGTATAACACTACCTTGGTAACTCTAATTTATGGCAGTGAAAATTCAATATGGAAAAGCCGGCACACTATATATTTGGCGGCAAATCTGGTCATGCATCATGTAGCTGTAATCAGTTGGATCTTAATAACTATGCAAGACGTTATTGAATGTGCTAATAATTTAGGCGAGAAAGCTGTATGTTGCTTTATTAGACAGTTTTCGTGCTACCTGTGTAGTTAGCTTAGAATGTCACTTTATGATTTATATTTTTATACTTACCTATTTAATAAAACAATATTCCTAAACATTCCCACAATGCCAACTAGTCTCAAATTAAGTATACGAAAGTTCCCACAACGCCATCTAGTCTCAAATTAAGTATACGAGAGTAACTTGTGTTAGTAAGTATACGAAAATAACTTACTTAGCAATAGCTGAGAAAAACTCTCTTTTTTATTCCAAACCAATCTGAATAATTTCTGTTCGTAAAAAAAAATACAACCAAGACACAAATTCTTCTAATTTCCCCTCTTATCCCCTACCTAAAGTAAAAAAAATATCAAATACAATCGACTTACACTCATCATCCATAAAACGCAGTATACAACAGTTTTCTAATATAAAAAGCAGCTACAAAACTCCACCAGCAAATGTACTAGCAATGTTAAATGTAATCCAATTATTTAGGTGACAAAAAACTTTTGGCAGTTGTTTAATTAACACGGCGGGGTTCGTCCCGTTTCTTTCACGTCAGTGGCAGGACACGCCATTGTTTTAGATTTGGGTGTCACTTGTCTGACACATTAGCGAGTGTTGACGCGGCTTCCTAGATTGTAATCGAGAACAGAGGTTGTTATGTGTATGGATGTTGAATGTTAAGTAAGGGATTTTTGTAAGTCCATGAAGGCTACATTATTATTTTTTTTATAATAATAATTGAGAGGTAGAAAGTGCCTTTGCCTAGCAGTATTTACATGAATGCTAACAAAAAGCAAACAAATATTATGATTTCAGATAAAGAATTTAAAGGATGATGTAGTTCTGTGCCCAGTAACCCAAAATAAATAATACACGGTATTGTGATATGGCAAATATTTTGTGGACATCTAAGGTGCATCTAGAAACAAAATAATTAAACTGTTCTTTTTGTCTTAACTGCCCGGGAACTCTTGCTCGTATCACGATGCCAAAGGACATTTTGGACTTTTTAAGCTAAACCTTCAGGCATTTCTCTAACAGGGATAACTAACGTATGCGCAAATGACTTCATAACTTCTTGAATCTTTCCCTCCACATAACGTTAACGATAAAGGTTTTGCAAGCTAGCGTTAATCCCATCTCAGGCCATGAAGAAAGCAAGTAAGCTACCAGTAAGCAAGTAAGTCGGACATTAAAGCGATAACCATACCATTCCGAGTTTCATCGCTTAACAGAATTTTCCAAGATATGATTTTCAAGGTATAAATATTATTTTACGCGTGTTTTCATTATTTTTACGGTCCCAAGCTTGTAATAAAGTTCTGGCTCACTGGAGCTCCCTACGTTGATACTCGGGCACAGATTAAGGAATTAACGCAGATGTTCAAATTGTGCTGTAGAAGATTTTTGACAGACTTGATTGAGCAGTGGTCTAGTTTTTTGCATTCTATTCAACTCTTAGACATAGAGCTATAAGTATCTTTTGGTATGTGGATGATATGGCGCTGGTATATCGCAACAAAAATCAAGTCAATTGTCAGTCATAAGTGATGGTTCTCCGTTTATGACGAGATTAATTCCAATTTGCCACGTGCCAAAAGATTTTTGTGGCCAGAATAAAACTGCACCTGAAATATTGAAAAGTTACTTGAAAAAGAACAAAAAAGGATTTATTTATAACGTGTTTGTGACAATTTCTGCTATTTCGGTCCGAACTATTTTTTTATTCATACCTTTCTTATCACACTGATCTAACAGCCAAACAGGTCACAAAAAGGTTGATTTGTTTGAATCTTCCAATTTGTATTGGAGCTTAAACATTTTCTTTGCAAACCCAGCTTATATCAACAAAGGGATACTACACCCTTTGTGAAGTTTTCTTTAATCTGTGGCTAGTCCAGTTTATTTTGACGACATTATATTTTTATAGGCGCTGAAATATTTCTTTTTGGATGCTCGAGGGTTTAACGGACATTGTCGGCGGTTGGGACGAGGGCTGATGTTTATTGCTTTGAGGAATGCCGCCGATTTGCGGGCCAAGATATAAATATAGCATAATGGATGTTATAATAAATAATTTCGGGCTGTTACTGGTTTAATTCTACTCCGAAACGCTGGTATAAAATGCACAGGGAGATTACTGTTATTATTTTGATAACATTTAAAGCTATTTTTAACCTACTTCTGCCAAATCGAAGGTCGTAAGTTCAAAACCTGCCATGCGCCAATGTCTTTCGAATTAATGTGCGTATCACAAAGTAACTATCACTCTTTTCTAACGGTGAAGAAAGCAGCACACTTGTGAACTTTTCAAGGGTGTTTGTTGCCATGTTAAAGGCCTACGGGGTAGTTAAACTCTAACACTAGGTCGTGCAATCAACCATACAAAAAGAAGAAGAAAACTTCGACCAAAAGAAGGATTCGTTGGTTGTAAAAACAAATGAAAGTTACATGAAACATTTTGCTTAGCTGGGTCATTAATCCGTGGGATCTAACGACCATTCCTAAGCGGTGATCGCTTCAATGCAGTTTGCATTAAGAGGCATAAACAAGTGTTTTCTCAATACGTATTCATATCATAATACGGGTTAGATTTGGAGGTTCAATTGGTTTGAATTCAAGGGCTGATATTCAGTTGGTCCACTAATATTTCTAGGCGATTGTGTTTTAGAGTCAGCACCGTTTGAATTTTGATTGCATTCTAATCATATATGTACGTTTTTCATTCATAGTATTAAGTCTGCTTTGTACACTAATATTATTAAAATTATTTAGTACAATCAGGTATATTTTATACAGGTATTTTAACAAGACAGACACGCTTAAAACCGTCCGCGTTTAAACTCGATTCCCCGTGACTCCAGCTGTTTTACCGGATTTATAAGTTTGTTTTTTACGCGTTAACTCCTAAACTGATTTGGAAGTTTGTACCGCTTCCCCGTCTACCCTATATTGGTTTTGTCTTAAAGTTTTTCTGACCTCTCGACTTGTTTGGAAATAAGGATAAAGGTAAGTGAAAATTCAACGTGTTTATTTCGAGTTTTCAGTATTTTTTTCCGCTTATTTTTTAAGTATGGTTTCTATTATATTTTTCGTTTCCTTGAGATTTGCTAATAGGTTTTTAAGTTTTTCCATTGTTTTTTCAAGGGTTCGTATTTATTGGTATTTCATTTTTACGTGGCATTGATTGTACTGTTAAGGGGTTTAAAAATAATTCGTGCTCGTTACTAGGTGGCCACTTAGAATTACGTACAATATGGGGGGCTTGTGCAGTGTAAGTGCTTAGTTGAAATTCATTTTATTCTTTAATTTTTTTTAAAGCTTTGACACTGCATAAATCTGCAATATATTCTATTTATATTCTTTATACAAGTATCTATTAACGTTTTCTATCTTACAAAAACACACGACCTTAAACTTAAAACGACTTCCTTAAATCAACTACACCAACACAAATCAAGCCGATGGTAATCAGTCCAAAATGTTGTTTACCCCTGCGATAGGCAGTACTTGGTAAGTACCCGAATAAGGAGTAAGTACTCCGGAAAGGCACTAATCTTCAACTTGCTTGACTGCATGCGAAGTTACTAGACCACCTACCACGAACACTTTATGAAAATTGTTGAAAATGTGAGAGAGAGAGGCCGCTCTACATTTTGTAGAGCGCTATCTCTCTTCCACATTTACAATAGTTTTAGTTTGAGATGTCGTGGTAGAGTCCCAGTATGTAGTATGTTTGTTCCGCTTGGTAATGATGTTTTGATTTCTCTCATTATTCGGACGTTTGTTTGCTGGATTCGGGTTAAGCATGTTTTGAAGTTCAAGTAGAGCCTAATACTCGAGTGTTTGCTTCCTGTGTGGAATGATGTCAACAGTTGGTGTGTTGTGATTGACTTGCTAGGAATTTGGGAAAAAATATCAAGCGAATTATTTATTGGGTGTGTCGTCACAGCTTAAAATATATTTGGTAATGGCCAGGCCTGGTTAAAGTCTTAGTTTCGAAGTATTTGGTTATAGCAGTGTATATTCGTTGGCTTAAGGGTGTTCGCCTACTTACTACTGCTTTTAGTTTATATTAACCATTTGTGAAAGTTGTAATGTGTATTGATGATATAATACATTATTATAGACCTCTGGTATAGCAGTCAGGGCCACTAGCCACTAGACCAACAGGCCAGTTAAAAGTTTATGAATGTATACTATTAATCATGATAATTAACTTAATTTATATAGCCATTACGTACACTGCATAATTTTATTATAACAGTTGTAATGTGTCAGAATGAAGCTTGTAATATATTGTGTGTTACAAAAAAGGAAAAAAGCTTAGTCGCAAAAAAATTAAAGTAAATCACGTTGTACATAAAATACTACATCACCCAAAATATTCACTCAAACCTAGCTCATTAAACAGCAACTCCACGGGCATTTTGACGGACGAATCGCCTACAATGGTAATTAACTCGAATTGGCATGAACGTGTGAATCATTAGGCATTGTATACACGACGAGCCTCACATAATCCCTACAATATTAGCCTAAAACACACGCCGATAATCGCGACTCACGCGGACGGCGATTTCACGCACGTACGCGCGTGGATCGCATCACTGTACACAGACAACTAGGATTATTGTGTAGGCTGCCGACACACGGGCGACTGCTCGCGCTATGCGAACGGAATTTTAGACGAGATTTAATATTTGGATGAAGTTTGTAGCTGTCTTTATGTGAGTTTATCGGGATTTTTACGGCTGCTTTGAAACGAATTATTCAAGCGATGACGTAGAAAGTAGGACTATTTATATAGAGTTATTTATGTATTGTACTTACCTTTGTTGTGAAAGTTATGTATCGAAGTAGCAGTATGAAGGTTTCATAATTATGTTATTCAATTAAATTACATGTTACATCGCATGACAAAATTACATCATAAGATAATTTATCAAGAGCTTTTTTTAAGCATAAAATAGTTAAGTTGTATATACAAATCCGAAAAAAAAACACTGACTGGATAAACTGTACTTCTTTTTTATTCATTTTTATCGTAATCAATTGCATGATAATAACGTTGCCATTTTTTGTAACATATAACAGTTGAACCTACATGAAAAACAACCCGACTACATTGCAATAGAGGTGTTATTCAAACAATGTCCCAATAATAGGTAGACAACAGAGCCTTAATAAGCTGTATTAGCTACTTCAACCCACATGTCATGTCTAATTTGATTAAAACAATTCCTGAAAGCCTACCACTACCTATTAAAGCAAGACAGGGAGAGCTGTCGAAAAGAGATAGCGCTCTACAAAGCGTAGAGTTCCATCTCGTTTTGCAGACTTTAAAAGATATAGGTACGCTTTGATACCATTTCCTATGCAGATACTCGTAAAACAGATGTTATAATTCAATTTAATTACTTCCCAGATATAAACCTTTACCAGAATGGATTGCAATCTCACAAAACTATTCAATTTTATTGCCGCGCTCTATAACAGTATTTCATCAAACTCGGTACGAGTAACAAGGGATAGTGCACTTTATTTGAAACGTATTAACGTTTGTTTTCGAGTGTCATGGTTAATATCAATAACGCAGGCTGTAAAACCTACAAGACGCAGTAGAATTGTAGTGTAACAGAGATATTGATGTTGGAGTGTTGTATGTGTAATGGCAGCTTCACAATTTGAAGCGAGAGAGCAAGAGTTTAGCTTTTTTTTTTTTTTTTTTTTTTTTATAAATAATAAATAATAGCTTTTGCCGATGTAGCTCTCTTCATGTTTATATGCTGCTAGTTTTTGGACCTTACGATACCTCAAAACTCAACTTTCAGTTAATAAATGGTCATTGCCAAACAATACAGGGTTTGAAATCAACTGAAGCTTTTTAGGTACCTACTTTTAGAAATAGGGGATGATATAGACACCCTTGCTTGTGTTGACTTCTTCTTAGTGTCCTCCTACTAATTTCAAATTATTGAATTTCAAATCGTGACGCGACAATTTTTTCTATAACTCTTACAAAACATGATCTCACACAATAGCACATAACACTTTGTCAAATAATCAATTACTACTAAAAACTACAAAGCAAGACGCTTTATTCAAACAAATGCAAATCACTATAATTAATTTAACAAATACCTTCCAATCTTTTATTCTAACATCACTGTCGTAACAACGTACTCAGTGAGTTTCCATGCAATTCTGTGAATATTAAACGCTCTGTCCGACTGATTAAGTTCTTGTTGCCTCGCTGAACAAACGAAACTATATACGTTATAGTTTTTACTATACGAGTAAGACTTTGAGATATAATGTTGATTTTCTTCGTTGACGAACTATAGATAAGTGAGGATGTATTCGTTTACAGTAGTGAGTTGAAATGAAAAAGAAAACTCTATTCTAGTAAGTAAGTATGTAAAACGATTTAATAAATAAGCAAAGGTGAGATGAGCGGGCGACATAAAAATGATAGCAATAATAGGATGGATGGAAAGGGCAAGAGATTGAGGAGAATAGCATAAACACAGGGTGGCCCATGCCCAGCAGTGGGTTATTCAGGAAAAATGATGATAATGATGATCCGTATGCTGTGTTAAATTTAAATTATTAAATCACTACACATTATAAAAACTATAGTACTCCACCGTGTCTGTCTGTTCAGGATAAACTCAAAAACCACCAATTTTCATGCTGTTTTAACGAATGTATACGTTGGTTATCGAGGAAGGTATTAGTAGATAATTTGTTATGGGTTTATATACATTGACTGAAGTATTATGACACTGTTGGAAATGTTGTTGGAAAGTTATAATAATTGCCTTCAATATAGAAGAATTGGGTAATGTCTGAAAAGGAATATTTGTACGGCTATAACCGAAATTCGCATGGGCAAAGTCGCTGGCACGGCGGGTAACAACAGCTAGTTAATAAATAAAAAAACTACAATAAAGTTCATTTAAAACGCAGTTTAGTACGTATCCTTAGCGCATTCTACAAGATCACAAATGAATACTAAATGTTGCAGTCGGCGTGATTAAGATGCGCGCTTGTTCGTAGAGTACACACATTTGTTAGTGTACACTGTGTATTGCTGTACACTGGGTACTGCTGTACATTGTGTATTGGAGTGAAGTGCTTGAGGTTAGATTACTGATCTTCAAGCTTTTGTTTGTTGAAGAATCAGCTGTGATCTATTTGAAGTTTGGAAATAGAATGAGGTTTGGAACACGGAGGTTTGGAAATAGAAAAGTGTGTGTGGATGACCATTGAGTTGATGTTTTGATTTTGTTGTATACTTATACCTTTTTCCGTTTTATAATTTTGAACTAATGATATAATTGTTTGATATTACAATGTGTAACAGAAATTATACAAAACAAAAATTATTATATTGTATTTTGCCTGCGTTTTACATGTATTCTAAAAGCCATTAGGTCCTTCATCAACGAGGTATAGCATTTCCTCGAAATAAAATAACGGTTAGTAACCTTCTTAGGAACCTCAATACGTAACCACCTGTTTCTGATCAATTGAATATACTATCAAGTCAACTGATCACGACTGTGAAAGATTGTTCTTGTTTAGCATTTGAGAAACCAGGGGTTAGCATTGTCATAGTTAGTTGAAGAATACAATTGTCTGCTAAAATCAAAAACTTTCCTTACCTCGTGTATAAAACGCCTTATTAATCTGTTCTCGGCTATTCGTTCATTGGTTTTATCTGCTACTAAAATTCAAGTAATTTACACAAAACATTTTAATTAAATTAATCTATGTATTTCGGTCGGATACAGACAGATATTGACGCGGTGTGGTCACATTGCGGACCACACCTGGTCAGTCTAGCCACAGATATCATTTTAAACTGTAAAACGATGAAATTGATAAATATGAAAGGATTATGCCTAGTGTAAATTGTCCGCCATATAAATTTTATCGTCAGATGCAAATGGTTGCGTTATTGGTGGTCATAAATTAGCTGTGTTTATCTAAGTTTTCCATATGGTATTTATATGATAGATAAATTAACTGGTAGCTTAAAGATTGACTGATTTTAAAATCGGATTAAAATTATTCATTAATTTTAACAACAACGGTTTATTTTTAAAACAACGACATTAAAAATAAAATAAATTGAAATCATATTAGCAAGATACTGACTGAAGTGTGTGCCAAACCAGCAAGTTGAATTATTCGAATGTGTATGTTTATTTTCTAAGGGTTTGACACCGACTTCATTCATTATCTAGCACGATTAACTTCACGAAAAACTTTTTTTCATATAGCAACAATCAATATAATCGCGAAAATCACACACATAAAATATTAATTCCTTATGTTTGGGCGATCGAGTTGAGTTCTGATACACGGTGAACTATTTTTCCTAAAAATACCGAAAAACTAAATATTATTGAATTTTTATCATACGAACTACAAGACAGCTACAAAATAGATGTGTAGCAAGAAAAATCCATGTTTTTCAAAGGTTTTAATTTCAACTATTTGCTTATTACTTTTAATTAATTTTCCATATATTAACCTACATTAGAATTATACTAAGAGCTTGTTTGGTGTTATCACAATAAATTCCATAGTTATGGAGCCGTCAGGGGTGATAACCCGGCACTATTATCATTTCAGGATAAGACAAGTTTATTATTATCGCAGTGTCGCTTTCACTGTTATGTCGGAACTTATTATTCAAGGAATGGTTGGGGATGGATTAGAAATAGGTAGTATGAGCTCTTGAAGCAGGACTGTTGCTCATGTGGACGCGAGATGTTATAAGTAGGTACTAAAAATCAAAAGGTTTTTATTTCGAGAAGGCCTTTTCAGGCACTAGTTGCGCGGTTCCAAAATGTCATTCTTATGGAGAAGAACCGGCAAGAAACTTTAAGTATACAAATATTATTACGCAGTGTTGTGGACTGCCTCGATTCCACTATGGGAAAATTCGGTATTTAGTTTATAATAGCGGCTTGCTAAGTGAATAATAGTGTTGAAGGCCTTGGTGTGGCTGTTAAGATCTTTCAACGGGAATCTTCTGAACACTGAGTTTCTTACAATATTTTAAATATCTGTCGCACTGCAGTGTGCTTTAAATTCAAAAGAAAAAATAGAATTGAATATAATAGAGGTAAATTAATATACAACAGGATTAAAAAGGGAAGAATATTTCCTCTATTGCATAGCAATCTTATCCATACTTGTTTTATCCAGGGCAGTAAAGACTTTCATCAAGTTCTTAGAGCCTTAGTTTTTGAAGTAAACAATGTATAATTTTGTAATCCCGGAGCTCATCTCCGGCGAGACAAAACAAACAGATTTAACTGTTCAAAGACTACCCTCTTTCTGGAAAATCAAAATGTTTACTGTGGTTTATAATTTTTGAGTACACTGTAGTTTTTAGAATAATTTATGGAATAAAATTAGGAATATTATAGTGTGTTGTTACATTTTTCTTTATCTTTTAATCCTGCTCCCTTTTACTTGTGTTCAGAGTAAACGAAAAGTGTACCGCCAAATCTATGCGAGATCTGAGAAAATTAGAATGATATCTAATAACTATACGGTATTTTTTCGTCAGCAATTACGCATAGCGTATTGACGTGTCATCATCTGTTAGGCTTGAACGAAAATGTATGTTTGAAAATGCAAAAATGTGTAACGTACTGTCTTCGTATTGTTTGATTTGAAGCATGACTATGGGTTGGTATTTCCAATTACAGAATAAGATACATAATTTCTCATCACTTTTAATTAAATGGTCGAGTGTAGTGATTTGCCATTTTTGGGCAAGCATTTATTGAGATAGATGTAGTTGATGTCTGTTTTATTTAAGTACTAGCGACCCGCCCCGGCTTCGCACGGGTGCAATGCTGATATACTAAATACGCTACAGAAAAACTGTGAACGTTGTTTATAAAAAAACATAGCGGCCCGCTCCGACTTTGCACGGGTTTAAAATATGTAACTCACTGAAAAAATGATAAAATCAATCCAGTAGATTTGATTTATTCATTTACTGCCCGTAGCCCGCACGCGTTTTTGGAGTACTTAAAACAATTCCCCTTTCCTTATCTTTGGAATATCTTTTATACACAATATTTTCACTTTTTTTTACATTTTTACTTTTTTTTTACATTTTTTCAATTTTTTAACATTTTTACTTTTTTTACATTTTTACTTTTTTTTACATTTTTACCTATTTATTTTACAACAATAATTATTATAGGCACGCTGCCGCCGCGCCGCGTCGCCGTAAACGCTACGTTCCGCAATTTTTAAATCTGTACATCTTCAAAAATATTGATTTAAATCAGATGCTGTAAAAGACCAAATAGATCTATATTCAATCAACAATGTATTTAAGGTATTTAATTGGATAAGGATTAATGCTGTATTGGTTAAAATCGCTTCGAATATTAGTCATTATTTGTCGTAAAAAGTAAATGACAAAAAAATGTTATTGTGGGATATCCATAAGAGATAGACATATACCATCGCGGAGTTTTCTGTAGACCTTTTCATTGTGTACAATACTTAGTACATTATTTTGATAAATCTCGTAGGATTCAGCCTGCGTTTGCAATGTAAGCGGAAAAAATGTAATTATTTGCGACATCACATTAGAAACCTCAAAAATAACAGTATTTGTCCACTATTTAATGGATGATATTATACATAAAAACCTTCCTCATGAGTTACTCTATCTATTAAAAAAAACGCATCAAAATCCGTTGCGTAGTTTTAAAGATTTGAGCGTTCATAGGGACATACAACATGACACATGACAGAAAAAGCGACTTTGTTTTATACTATGTTTAAGTAAAAATACAGCTTATATAGTTATATGAAACCTGTGTATAATACCCTAACGTATTGTCTGAATTATCATCTTTACTTTACTCTATTCTAATATGTGTATTTCCATTGATATGTGAGATTGATAGGTTGATTAGCTTTCCAGAATCTGCGAATAGCATACCATACCACTATACAACTGTTTTTTTACAATATGGCGATGCTATTAAGAAATAAAATTGTATGTCTCTATGCATGAATAAATTAAAAAAAAAATCTGTGGCAAACAGACCTCATTCCAGAAAATTGTTTTGTTTTCTTTTTTGGTGCCTGAAAAAGTCTTTTATTTTTATTGCCATACAAAATTATGTATTGTTTACATAATTATTTGGTTTTACTGCTATTTCCCACGTCAAGCTCTTTGCTCGGTAACACATACCATAGTCATAACACAATCATACATACATACATACTTCGTACAACCCATCAACGCTCCAATCTCGCCCAGAACCAGTTAAAATAACACATGTTTATAATATTTCCGCGTTAACGTTCCCACAGTTAGCGACGGAGTTTGGTGCAGCACTAATCTTTAGTTTAATTTAACTAGTTCTTGTTTAACTCGGCGCATAATCGCGAGAGATTCGGATCTCGGTTAGTGACACAACGGGATTGTTTAGATGTAGAGGGTCGTGTGTTTATTGTCGCAATGTTATAGGGGATGTTGGATTGTTGATAGGTTTATCGTGTAATTGAAAATGTTACATTTGGAAGAACTTTATTTAAAAAAAAAAAAACAGATTTTTAATTATTTTTAGCGGAGTACTTGGGAGCCTATGCCGTCGTGTATTGCAACTTACAAGATAATTTATACACACTATATAGTAAGAGTAACAATACTTTTAATAGACTAAAAAAATAATATCGTGTCTGTAACGAGGGTTGTTTTTAAATTCTCTGGAATTGTTTTACTTGGATAACAACAGTTCAATAGGATAATTTTCAAACAGTCTTAGATCTAAAAAAAACCCTTTTTGCAACAACTTGGAAAAAAAAACGTGACAGGAAAAAGAGAAGTTCATGACTGATTTTCAAAAACGAGTTTCATTATTTTTTTTTCTACCTGTGTACCCCTACCTAAGCTTATCGCTATCCGTTCTAGGCAAGGTGTGCGGGCAAATTGAATTCCAACTTCTATAATCTTCCAGGAGTTATTAAATGCTGGCTTTGAACCGATTCGGGCCATTACAGTAGGTTTTAAGCGGGTCCCGGGCCATCGACTGCTATTAAGCCTAATAGTTCCAACTGTTCCAGCGCTGAAGTTCTGATAGCATATGTTGGTGTTTTCTAACTAGTGTTATAGTATGTGGTTTTCTTTTGTTTAAAATTGGCGTCCTTTTAGTGTTGTTCATGTTTTTGTTTAGTAGTAATAATAGCGTAGAAGTGAGACTCCTAGTAGTAAAACTGCCAAGTCAAACTGCACTGCAAAGTTATGCTTATTTTCTAAAAAACGGTGAAGGAAAACACGTTAGAGGCCTACGGGTAGCTTAAACTCTGTCATGTTAAACACACACGTAACGAACAGGTTTTTGGTGCATGCAAGCATAATATTTTCTTCATTTGAACTTATTATTATTAACTGCTAAAAAGTACTCTCACGTTATCCTGTTTCCCATTTTCGAACAGACAATTATATTAGATACAAATTTGAACTTTTTGATAACGTGATAATATTTTTCTGGGCCCAGGTTTTCAATGTTTCACTGAAATATGACCATCATGTTGGTTACTTCATCAAAAACCTATCGCGGTCCGTTGCTGGACATAGGCCTCTCCAAGTGCACGCCACTGATATCTGTTTTCAGTCACTTGCATCCAGCTCTTACCAGCCGTATGCGTGTCCTATGTTGGCTTACTGAAAACAAAACAAAAAAACGAAATTTCAAATCGAAAAAAAAACCACCCAATTACTACCAAATGATATTCCTGTCGTTCGATACGTGTATCACGATTCCCAAAGTTTATGGATTAGAATCACGCTGTCTCGTGGTCGGAGGCCTGTAAAGCATCGTTAACGTGTCTCGATAACGAGAGTCACGCTGCGTGCAGCCGCCCGTTATTTTTACTGCGCAAACCGTGAACCTTATACGCAAGTCATCAGTGTATACTCGTGGATAAAAGTCTTTTGTATTTTATTTTATTATACTTGCATTTGGTTCCGTGTTTCGGAAGGCACGTAATAATGTGGGTCCTGCGCCTGATCTCTCTCCGGTCGGATTACTTTCCCATCGGGCTATGAGAGTAAAGGAACAGAGAGTGCACCTGTGTTTGCGCACGCGCTTGTGCACTACGATATGTCCTGTGTAGCTAGCTGGTATCATAGTTACACTAGTTATATAATAATTAACGACCGACAGACAGCGGGAATCGACTATGTTTTATAATACGTAGTTATTACTAAAATATCTTACCAACATAAACCTATATAAAGCAAAACAACTTTAATAAAATTTATTATTCTTTAACAAGAGTTAACATACATCTTGAAAACGATATAAAAACGAATTACTACTCACATCAATATAAATCACTTAACTAACCTTATCGCTTAACTATGTAACCGAATTCAATAAATATCGTTTACAAAAAGAAAAAAAAATACACTAAAAATAGCATAACACTAGAAAAACATGGCATTCCGCTTGTTTAATTAACTTTATGCCAGATATGAGTTTCACGGCGCGTGAAAATATGCGGCATGCTGTCACGCACGTTAGAGCACGCGTCCGACGTGCTTGCACGCGATTGGTGGAACTAAGCTGACGTTTGGAAAAGCGCTCTTTGAATATTGTTACGGCCTAAAATGTATGGTAATCAATATTCGTTGGTGTATTGATGGAAAACTTTAACTTTATACGGCTGGTGAATATCGGATTAGTGCAACATGGAGATAAATGTAAGGTAGGTAGTCTTTGAAAAATTGAATTGAAATTGAATATTAAAAGGTTGCCATAAACTACAAATTTCACAGAAAAGGGACAGAAAATAGGCTTTCGTCCTATAGTTAAAAATCTATATTTACCCAAAGACTCATAGAAACTCAAAAAAATGAGAACAAATTTAATTTAAATATCTAATACAAACATTGTCAACCCTACATAGATTATCTAAAATGTAGATTCCAATATTCTTTTAAATACAAATTACCGGAATACATTATCCTGCATTAACGCTTTTGTGCGTGAGTGTACTACGAAAACTCTTATCTCGCATACATTATGTTTGTAAGGGTATTTTTGGGTTAAATAAGTTGTCGAGTGGTTTTTAAAGTATTTTATAATAAGTTATAACGTGTTTTTATTCAGAGAATATTGGTATTATAATTATTGTACCATCGGTAATGCTGTTACGATTATTTCAGATATGCGTAAGTACGTGGCCAGTAATCGCATTAGACAGAGAAGTTTGAAAGGGGAAGTCGGAGACCTTTGCCCAGCAGTGGGGTTACTAAGAGCTAGTAAGAAAAATGGTTATAATTATGCTACAATTCTCTGTTCGAACTACTTCGTCGAACTGAATGGAGATTGAAGGGTCACCGTAAATTGGTCGCTTTAAGTGCTCAAAATAGTTTTTATTTTGTTTCCAGTTATTGAGAACGAAGATTGTTTGTCGAACTCAAGGTTTACTCTGCCTGGCTTTGCTTCAATGGAAAATCAATCGTAGAGGGACAAATAAAAACATGTTATATATCTTTGGGCTTCAAATCTGCTTTTTTCCCTGAATTTTCAACTTACCACGTCTTTCGTTGTCGCTATCTAGCGGTTAACTCAAATAATGTAAATCATTTCGATTAATGTGTAAATAACAATGGCATTTAATGCTAAACATAACTCAAACGTGATTTGACCTAATTTGGTTAGTGGTGCAATAATATTAATAACAATTATAATTAATAGTTAACCATAATATTCCAGTAGTACTCGGAACTGTTAATAAATGGTATCCAATTTCAATTAACATTATTGTAATTGTAATTATTACTGCATTTATAATTCAAAACTGTCAAAATTCACATTTAGTTAACCTATCATGTCATTGCCTTTATGAACTCTTTTTTCTAATAATATTATTGTAATATTAAATATTGTAATATAAATAATAATATTGTAATGCTACACGGATCTTTGGCACGTGGATGACAATATTATCACGAGGGCGTTGGTGTGCATATTCGCAACAATCACCAACTCAAATTTCTGTCAAAAGTTATGGTTTTTCATATACGACGGCTTTAGTTCCGATTTCGGCCACGTGCGAGAAGATCCTTGCAGCAATATTTATCAATTAGAAACAGTGTTACTCTTATTAATTCTGTAAGACTATCCCCTACAAACATTTTCATTTAATTGTATGGATATCGTCATCCATGTTACACTATAACAAAATTTATGTAGGTAATTTATTAGAATTTAAACAAAGCCTAGAATACAAAAAAAAATATCGTAACCTGTTTGGTATTGAAATTGTCAAAGACAGACGTATAGTCCGACCGTGAATTAAGGTAGTAGAAGTCTTAAAGAGTATACAGTATAGAAAAACTAGTTTTTTTCCATAAAATTATGCATTTTGTACTCCAAGACTCCTTTAATAATGTCAATATGTACAAAGTCTTACAAAAAAAAAAGAAAAAACAAAACCGAGAGCCCCAGTTAGATGGTGTGTCGTGCAGCTCTGGTTGAAACTTTTAACGAGAATCACGGATACTAACTAAATTGGCTGGGGGCATGATCACTAACTTGTATGTTGAACTAACCGACGTTTGCGCCTGCGGTTTCCTACCTAGCTCGAAAACTGGTCTAGAATCTTTGCTCGTGTGTGGAAATTTTAAAACTTTTGTGCGAAAATTTTCAGATTACGCTTTAGATACTTTTTTGTTTGACTAGTGTTTTTTTTTTATATTATATAAAAAAAACACTACATATGCGTTACATATACGTACATATACGTACTAGTTCCATTGCATATGCGTTAAACAGATAAATATGAGTTGCATGTTGTGTCCATTTTAAGTCAAAAAAGCTCTAAACGAGTATGATTATCCAACGATTATCCCATTGCTAGGCATACGCCTTCCTTATCGTCTGTCTCTTGCCCATTACAAGCATTGTAATGACTACAACATTGTATAATATGGCCCAATAGACAATTGCAAGCAATCGCTTTAAAACTACCACCAATTTTTCTCCTACCATAAAACTCACCGTTACAGCTATAGTTCACACATGCGCAGTGTCTACAGTCGTTATATTCGCCACAAACTGCCGGTCGGGACGCAATCGGAACTCACTCGCACTGACAACCTACCACCAGATCTCAAAGCAACGCCATATCACATGTGGAAACGAGACAGCGCTCTACATTTTGTAGAGCGGCATCTCTCTTGCACAAATAAGACAGTGTTAGTTCAAAGCATGGTGGTAGACCCTCTGCGCCGGACACTTTGCTGCGTTATTGACACTTAGCCGCGTTATAGCCACTTAAGATTGCTTTCGAAGGAGTATATTTTAATCTCTGTTAATAATAGAAGGATAGTTTGGTGTAGTGTATACAAATATTAATGGTGTTTGGGATGGCAGGGGTTGGAATTTTGAAGTTGCAGTTGTCTGGGGGTAAGAAAGGTAGTATTTTATACGCTAGTGTTTAAACATACAGATTTGTTATTATAAAATGGATGGATTTGTCAAACATAATGCTGTAGAAAAAACAATAGTCAGCTCTGATCCAATCCAGCCAGCCCCTAAAAGCCCTCTAAATGTAAGCAATCAAACAGTCTAAAGTAGAAAAAGTATTAGAATAATTCAAATCAAAAATAAAGCTTACGTATTAAAAGTGTACAAAAGTACTATACCTAACTGAATTAAAAAGCAAAAAGTATTTAAAGCCAAACTTCTCTAAATACCAAACAAAATTACTCACGAACAAACTTTTAAATGAACGTATTTCCCTAGGTTACACACACACATAAATGTATGTATGAACACATACACGTAACCGTAACCACATCGGCGTATTAGCAGCTTTTATGCTGATGAGCAAAAACATTCGTTTTAATAACATCGAGCAACTCAGCAGGTATTAGTTGATTGGTACTGGGAGTAAAGCCAGACTTATATTATGTTGAGTATTAAACATGGTAAGCATACGTTGAAAGTTTGATTGGGAAACGATTCTTAAAGTGGATTTTATTTTGTTTTAATAAACGTAGCCATAAATCGTAAAAAAATAGACAGGATTGGAAAGAAAATTTGTAGGCCTTTGCCCAGCAGTGGGGTCTTATATAGGTTAACAAAAACGACTCTCGAACATTGTAATTTCTCCCATTTTACAAATATTCTAATCACAACTTAAAAGTCGCTAAGTCGAAGTTTTTGGATGTCGGAAATTTACCCAGGCAAAGATTGAACCTTTTACACCATGCACCGGCAGTATTATAGTTGTTTCTTGTATAATAGAATGTTTGTTGCGCAGTTTTTTGTTCCGCAGCAAGGGCATAGGAAGCGGTGAAGGCTTGGTGATGGGGTACTGTCTGTTCTATTTTGACCTTTGAAAATTGATTCCTACTTATCTTACTTTGAAAACATTTTTTGATTGACTGATTGTTTGAATGATTCTGGTGGTGTTAGATTTGATTTTAAGTTATTGTAATTTAGACTACTAGCCTTACGATAATTTAATACAAATGCCTACACAAATACATACATTTATACTCAAAAAGTTACGTTTCATTTAAATACAGTCTAGCCTAAAAAGTTTACAAATAAAAGCTTCTGGGAAAACCTGTCAGAAACCAAAGTACGCTTCAATTGCAAAACAGAAATGAGTTCTAAAAAAATAAGTTTGGAGCTTATAACGTGAAAGTACTTCGCGAAATACTTCAATCACTCGAACGATCCTTCATGATATATACTGACCTAAAACTCGCTAGACTTCTAAATAGAAGGGTGTATTGTAGTACACCATTATATAAATGTTCTACGTTCTGAAATTACAACAGTTTATTGGCCGCAGGTAAAAGGTTGCATTTTTATTTAATTTGCAAGTTTAAGTTGTGTATTTGTATATCGTATGCATTGCAGAGTAAAAAATTCGTGATATCAGAAAGTCTTAGTCACTGTCCAATAATGAATTGAAATCAAAATACGTTTATTGAAAATAGGCTACTAAGAAGCACTTTTTGAAGTTCGACAAACAACAGACAGAAACTTATCACTTTTTACCGCTTCCTGTACTCTGGCTACGGGAGAAGAAACGGCGCAACAAAATTCTCGGCATCACGCTGTTTTCTGTTTTTTAATTTACAGTGAAATAGGAACCGTGCCAGATTAACTAATAATTAAGGTCGATACAACCAATATATTAAACCTATTAAAGCCAGTAAACCGGCCGGTCAACCATTACCTCCCTCATCACCCTCGCCATATGAGAGATGAGCCATACGAAGAGGTGACCCGACCCAAGACGCCATCGCTACATGAATGTAAACAAAGAACGACAGCCATCCCCATTGTATGCAGCTTTTTATTAATCCACTAAAACCTCTTTAATTGAATTAAAAAAAAGTTGGTTGAGGTTCTAAGTTCGACTATATGTTTTTTTGTTTCATTTTTAAATCTGCTCCACATCACAAAAACTCAAACAAACGGCACCTTCCACACAATTTTAAAAAAAAACTGCTTATAAGTAACTTAAAAGAGTTGAACACAATTTTCCTCCATCGCCGTACCTCCTTCGACAAAACTTAATAATCTTTAACAGAATTAAGTGTAACAAGGTAATTATGGTCCCGATTGAAGTCACGTCCCGCGTAATATTCAGCGCCAGAGCATGCTTGTGACCCAATTTATGCAGTTTATGCAGTTTCTGCAGTTTCTCAATATTGATAGACTATATTTCAGATTCAGGGGACGCACTCTAGATAGAGATGGTCATCGTGTCTTGCAATAGACGAAGGCGTGATATAATTAAAGGAGGCTCCTGTTCCCTTTGGACTGGACTTTACGAGATGAAAATCTAATGATCATTTCATCCATACTTCAAATATGTTAAACATTTCTCTTCCACTAAATATTGTCAGTAGAAAAGTCTCTCTGTATATCTATAACGCTCTCATATCTTAATCACTTGCATAACTTTTAATACACGGTTGCCCACAGTTGTTATTCTATAAGACCTTTGTATATTGTAGAGTGAATACAGTATCGTGTGAATTAGGCATGGAATTTAAGTAAGGTTTGAATATGTGTAACTAGCGCATAGCTACTTTTTATCCAAACCCGGATGGAACTGCGGGTTAAAAGAAGCTTATATCATTATTCCGAGTTGCTTGTTAAATTGTTTATCTATATATATAAAAATGAAACCCGTTTTCCTTGGTCACGGCATCACGCGTGAATGGCTGGACCGATTTCACTAATTCTTTTTTTGTTGTATTTGTTATTATTAGGAGAAGGTTCTTACGGAAAAAAATATTAAGAAAAGACCTTGGTTTTTTTGTCCCTATACCACGCGGGCGAAGCCGCGGGCAGAAGCTAGTTATAATATAATAAAACTAGCTTTTTCCCGCGGTTTGGCTCTCGTGGTTTTCGGTTATAGCTGCAAAAGATTTACTTTGTGTTAGACAGTCGGGTAAAAAGTAACTTATGTGTGCAAGGGTATCAAGAACTTCCATATCAAATGTCTTCCAAATTGGTTAAACCAAAAAATATAATAGGCATATAAAATTTTACGCAACCAAAAAAAGCAATTCGAATGTCAAAAGAAAACAAAATGCAAAACGAAAATAAGTTTTATTTTGTTTTGTTTGCCACAAGTGGGATATTTTTTTTAAGACACCAATTTGCGAAATACTACATCATGATATCAAGACAAGTTCAAGTAACTATGTACTTAGAAAGTCAAAAAAGTAACCCAGTAAAATGCTATTTATACACAAAACGCATTGTAAAATTGAGGTTGGCAGTTGGCACTCGGTCTGCTAAAAGCTTGCTTGTGTTAAGGGTCACTCGCCGAGGGCGCCGCGAGGGCTCTTGCCGCGACCCCACACGCTATTTACATCAAATCTACTGTAGTTTCGTTACAAATATCTGGAATTGTGTTTTGGGGTTGCAGTTTCAATTTGAAAGTTTTTGTAGGTGACGAAGCGTACATAATGTTGGCGTTATGTGAATGAGTAATGATATTCGCTAATGCAGTTAATCGTTAAAATATTTTTATAACTGCGAGTAACACTTGTATGCATATTTATTGATGTAAAATTATACTAAAAATATTTTTAGGAGAAGGCTTTTTTCTTCAAAGAAAAATCCTAAAGCAATTAGACCTAGTGTAGTGAGGTTTCTAAAGTAAGTCTGATACACAAACATCCATCTGTATGACTGTTTGCAATTCTAGCTCACTGGCAAATAGACAATTGTTTTGTAGAAGAAAACTTTTTATTATCATGTAAAGAAAACTAAAACGTCACTGTGGTCTATTATATTTTTTTATGTTAGAGGCAAATACAAACAATTAATATACGCATTCTTCGATCCCTCTGTGCATTTGACAAGGAACTAATTAACTAACAGTTATGTTAACTATTATAACAACACGTTTAACTTAATGAATATGTAGGAAATATTACAATATCAGTGTATTTCGTGACACTGGTTGTTGATGGTTTCTCACAGCTTCGCTGGCGGTAGTGAAGGGGGTGGGGGTGGTGTTATGGAGTTTCTTGCCGGTTCTTCTCCATAAGAATGACATTTTGGAACCGCACAACTAGACTCAGTAACGTTTTGAAAGTACCCGAGAAGGTCTACTCAAAATAAAACCTATTGATTTTGATTTTGGTGCGGGGATATGTGGAATCAGCTGGGCAATCGCAGGTTTTGCGCGCTAGCACCGACAGTTTACTATTGCGACCTTCAACGCACAGTCGCACTTATACATTAAATTCATCATATTCCGTTTATTTATAACCGTTCGTTCTGTAAGTACTTACTTTTCGTTCTTAATTTACCACACACAAATAATATAGTTAAATTTTTATACTTTTCATTACTCTACACTACGACTATTTGCGATCACTGGTTTATAAATACGGACTTTCGTGTAAAAAATCTCGAGAGCTATCTATTTAGATTAAGAAAACAATTCGGGCATTATCTCAGGATAATACTGTACAGGAGTTCTTCCTTAATTTCTTAAATTGTTTTCGGAGAAAGACTATAAATAGATATACTTCGGATGTGAAGAATTTCTATAATATGAGAATACAGTTTACTAAATTGGTCTAAAATTGTTTAAGAAAAATAAAGCTTTAAGGGTGGAAGCTATACCAAGATTCTGATTATGTAACAACGACGAATAATTCCTATACTTAATATTGAAAGAATGCGTTACCAAGTAGATACTAGAACACGTAAGAACAGTCAGTATACTACTTAGTAGCCCATAACACTTTCAAATTCAAACAAACGCGAAATTGAACAAAAATGTCTCAGCTTAACCCTACACTCGATCGAGGACAAAACTAACATAACCCTTAGAAAACCGAACACTTCAGACAAAACAGTTAGAAGAAGTA
>CALNXA010000023.1:0-50000 GCA_941860345.1 Chrysodeixis includens
ACGGATGTACGAAACTCTGACTTAGATAAACGTGTACAGGAATCTGAGGACGAGCATGTGTGACGTAGGGATATTACAGTATAACATAGTGCAGGAGACTTATGACGTCTGATAGTGTGACGTCTGATAGAGGAGAATGCAAGAAAAAAACGTGTTGCGCCGACCCCAAGTAAAACGTGATAAGAGCAGGAAAATGATGATGATAGTACAGAAGACTTACCGGTTGCGTTTCGTGCACCAGTTTGTCCAGTAGCAGGTGGTATTTGAGTACCCTTTGCATCGGCACTGACAGTATATCACGCAGCTGTATTCTGCCGTCGCTGTGCTCTTTTTGACATTTCTGGAATTAAAATATTTTTTACCATAATTAGTCCAGTCATTTGGTAGTTTTACCTGGAAAGTTTTCCGGGAGTTTTGAAAATTGGGTATTTTATAGATTTCGATATGCTCTTTTCGAATTTTAACTTTGCCACCTCGTACCACCGCCGCTCGCGCCGCCATTTTGAAAAAATGGCGCCCAAAAACGTTTTTTTTGGGAATATCTCCTTTACGACGCATTTTACGAAAAAAATGTTTTCTACAAAATTAACCTAGAAAAAATTTCCTACACTTTATGTCTTATTCACTTTTTCATAAAATCAATAGTTTTGGACGTACGAGCGCCGCAAAGTATTGTTCATTTGCACCACTACGAGTGTTTCGTATATTTTTGTTAACTGTTCTATTACTGCCGCCGGTTTTTAAGAAGTAGGTGTCAGGGTAATATGTCACTTTTGAATCGGGCCCTTTCTCTCGACTTTGAACGAAACTTCAACGAAAAATTTGTTGGTAGAAGCTATATTAAGAGAAATATTTAGTTTAGACTGAATCATCAATGTACGTTTATTGACGTACAGTGTTGATTATGTTCTTAGATCTATGGCTTCTTATACGGAAAATTGTTTTATTTGTGACAATTTACTTGAAAACCGGCGGCAGTAATGGAACATTTTAGAAAAATATACAAAAAACACGTGGTGGTGGCAGATGAATAAGTAATACTTTGCGGTGCTCGTACATCCAAAACTGTTGATTTTATGAAAAAGTGAATAAGACATAAAGTGTAGCAAATTTTTTCTAGTTTAATTTTGTAGAAAACATTTTTTTCGTAAAATGCCTCAGAAAGGAGATATTCCCAAAAAACCGTTTTTGGGCGCCATTTTTTCAAAATGGCGGCGCGAGCGGCGGTCGTACGAGGTGGCAAAGTTAAAATTCGAAAAGAGCATATCCAAATCTATAAAATACCAAATTTTCAAAACTCCCGGAAAACTTTCCAGGTAACCCCCTTATTTTCTACCAAATGACTGGACTAAATGCCTTTATTTGAGAAATAGTAGGTGTAATCATTACATTGAATAGGTTGCCTACTAACATACGAGATTGTACGTGGTGTGGTGAAGATAGACGATATTGAAATTATGTTTAAGGAAAGCCACATTATGGTTTATTTTAAGACAGTTTAAAAGGTCACTAAGTTACTTTACATCAGACCTGTTATTATACTGCATAAATGGAATAACCTAATAAATACTCATGGGACAAATAGCGGTCTTTGTCAGGGGCATACGTTTAACAGTGAATGACAGACATGATAATGAAGATGATAAAACATTTCTATACTTAAATTACACTTACTGCTAACTGCTTATTGAATGTGGAATCTCTCGCATCGAGCGTCTTGAGCGTGTCCTGTGCGTTGGTAAGATTCGAGCAGTAGTCCCCGTATAACAGCAGGCGCTCCCGCCACGCGAGGAACACGTCGGCGAGGCGCGGCGCCCCGCTGCCCGGCACGCAGTTCTCGGTGGCGAGTTTTAACTGCCGCAGTAAGCCTGTGTGGGTCTCGTGGAGTTCCTGAACAATAATCATTATTATTATTACTAGCCTGAGATGTTCAAATGCTATGCGAAGGTCTCCCTGTACAATAATGGTTGATATATTTTTTGGAGTAAGATCATTTTTGTAGTTTGGTCTGATATTTGATCCAGGGTGTTTTATAAGATTTTTAAATTGACAGTGCTGGTTTATTGCCAGTATCCTCTAACAGCGGTAGACCAATGAGTCTACCTTGCTACGAATGCGATTTCCGCTCAGAGTGTCCATTGTGGATAATATTTTTCAGTAAATAGAAAAAAAATGTGTTAATTGAGACTTACCTTTATACCGAAAAATATAACTTGCATATCCTGAGGTTTGAGGTAAGGCATCAGCGGCCTCAGAAAGTATTTGACTATTTTGCTCAACACGTCGACGTAGTTGTTCTCCGTATCGACAAGCTCTCTTATAACATAATCTCTCTTTTCTAAACTATGTGACGAGGTCGCAAGCTGGAAACGTTAAAAGCATATTAAATATTAAAACTTAAATTACTTTCGCAAGACAATTTTAGAGCGCAGTGCGGTTTTAATAAAATACAATACAATTTTACACACTAAAGATACAGTACCCTCTAAATTTGTCCTGCCGTGTACAATAACATTGAAAGCGTGAATGTCTAAAACCGTAACCGATCTATTTCTACTGTATCTACAATTTACATAAAATTTCTATTTCGCTGAGTTCCCTTACAAAAACAGTGAAGCAAAAATACAGTCGGAAATATTGTGTTTGGCGATATCATACGCTGCCATATGGATGTGCTACACCCACAATGTAGGGCACCCAAACAACTCGTCTTCGCCTAGGTACAGTATCGCTGTATTCAATAACAATTTATTTTTATCCACTTACATTGAGATATCCACTTATTTTTATCATCAGGAACGCAACGCTATAGAAACTGGGTGTTTAAAAAACGAATGATAGCAAAACTAATAGGCGCGTTGTAAAAACATCGTGATTCGAGGAGCAACAGAGCCATGCCATGAATAATGCAATCGCCGTACGGAACGATTTGCTAAACTTTTACTTGTCCGGTTGGAATTTTATACGTCCGTCATCCGTGAACGGTTTTTTTGTTGGGAAAAATGATAAAAGTTTGTCGGCATCGGCATCGTGGCGTTATAACTGTGCCGACTGAAACGTTCGTGACGGTAAAATCAAATGGGATATTGGAATGGAGCAGGCGACGATAGTCGCGAAACTATCAATCGCGATGATTGATTTTGGAACAAATTGCAACTTTCTCTGAGCGATTACAGTGCAAAACGAGATTGTTGACCTGACATGCTTTTGACTGCCGTAATGTTACCAGTATTAATTGACAATTTTTTAATGGTATATTGGTATATACCAGTTACCGGTATATATTGCAAGCAAATATAAATTGCGATAATAAAAACCTTGGTGAATATATCCCACATTGAATTGGAAATGCATTTTATTTGTGCACGTAGGTGCACAAATAACAGAACATCTGTATAAGTTTTTCTTTCTATGAATACATTTGCAGTTGTAACTCTGTTCAAACAAAGTTGCAACTGCAACGCGGAACTCCGGCTTTCCGCACGACGGGATTCTGATAAGATTTGTTTTGTGATCTCCTTACATGTTGCATACATTTGTTACGGTTATACGGTGATACTTTGCAAATTGTAATTTATGGATAGTTGTGCTGAATTTAGGCGTGCATGACGTCTGCTGCGGAAAGGTGTATCTTTGTGTGAATTAAATGAATGGGAAGATGCCTTGTCCAATGGGACATTTACAGGCTAGTGTCATGTATTCTCTTGCCCAGCATTGATACGTCAACAAGTCGGTATGAATATTATACATATTGCATGGTTTCTATTTCTCCTTTAACCACATATCAAACAAAATGATAAAGTCTCGCGTACTGTGTTGAAAGCGGGCGGTTGCACGGGCGGCAGGTCGCGCACGCTGTTCTTGACCGCGCACAGGTCGTGGTAGATCTCCTCGTCGTGGATGCGCGCGCAGTAGCTCGCGTACTCACCGACGTCGGCCGCGGGGGCGATCGCGCCGCCACTACCCAACGTAACGTTACTACATGCATAAGCTTACGAATCGCTTTCGATACACTAGCTTCCACTAATGGGGCACTAATTTATGATGGGTACAGTTGACAGCACGTCAGTTGCAACACTAATCACCAAATCACCGGCCACTTAAGTTTAAGACCTCCTTCAATCTCTATTTGTTAGTGGGCTTAGGTTAGTGTGCGTCAATCGTTGTTACGGTTGACGTGTGGTCAACTGCACAGAGGGCCGGGCTCAACATGAATTCTTACTTACAACCAGAATGTCTGGTGAGCCTTAAAGCAGGGTTTCTAAAGGATTTTATACTCAAGGAGGAGCTAATGAAACAAAAGCGATTACGAATTAAACTTTGGATATCTACATGATGAAATTTTAAGGCCTTTTCTCAGACCATGACGGATTCAGTAAGCTTGGGTATTTAAACTTAAAAGTCCTCAAAATTTCATCACACAAATAACAAAAAATAAAACATTCTGAGCCATCAGCTGTCTTATATACTCATTGATAAAAACGATAAATCTCAACTGTTACAGTATCTTTAACCACATCACAAAACAATAAAACTACTAGTTTAGTACTACTAGACAAATATACATAAACAAGACAGCCGATAAAAACAGATACAAAATAAAAACTAAAATGATGGACCATAACTTAAATACTGGTTCTACTAGAATATTTATGTTCACAGTTACGGCCAGTATTCGGACGAAACATCCGTTAAATCTAGAACATAGCGAGCTAGACAAGTAGACGTCGAAATGTACTAACTACTGGAATACACGAGACTAGATGGAAACCGGCAGGATACGCTAGCATAGTTTAACATCGTATTGCGATAACAATGTGGGTCTGCCATAAAATGATAACAGCTTCCAAATGTTTACGACAGACAAAAGTATTTTAATAACTAAATAGGCGTAATTTATTTAAGGCCCTTTTCTGGAAATAAAGGCTTCTAAAATGTTATTTCAAGCTTCACCGGGATCAAAGCACAATATGTACAAGCATGTAGTATCTTAGAGACCATGTTAAAACAGCCAGCGCATCCCAAAAATCATAGCTTTAGAATTCACAGAACCTACAACTGACCACACCTAAGTACAATCTCCAAGGTGCGTACTGATATGTTACAAGACATACATTTAAACAAACATATTATTCATACAAGGGACAGCTCGCCATTGTAAAATCTTCAAACGTTTTTCCGTAACTCTTAATAACATTTTCGAAGAACACCCAATTATTACTAATTGGTAAAAATTACTGAGAAGTTATAAAATTCTCGTTATAATCTCGAACAAACAACGTCTTATAAAAGTATTATCAACAAACGGTTTTAAGTAAATTGTATGAAAAAGCGGAACGTTTCATATCAGTACACAGTTGGAGTTCCATGCCTACTATGAAGCATTTATCTACACATCGAACTATTTGTTGGAAGCAAGACAACGACCACCTCTAAATATGTTTCGATCACGCTTGGTACCAATCACTGAATTTGCTGATGGCGTTATATCGATGACGTTAATTCAATTGTATAAGTAAAACTGAACAAAACCTGAAAGGTTGGATAAATCTGTAATAACTAAAAATAAAATGAAAATATGTATTCATTGAATCAGTGGCGAAGGGTGAATTTTCTTAAAAGGGAAGCCCGTCCAAAAATTGCATTATTATCATGCAACGATAAACAACAAGTACGGACATGTTTTTTGTCTGAACATGTATTTTAGATGAATTAATAAGAGCATTAAACCCTGTGTAGCTCTATTAACTACTAGAATTATAAACACCCAGAAAATTAAAAAAAAATAATAGAAATACAGTAATAATTTATAATTTAAAACCTTTTTACAATCAAAATGCTACTATAAGTACAATAAATGAATATCTAACTGATAGACAAATTAAAATGTTTACTATAAAATAAAATCCAACTAAATTATAGAATACAAAATATATAATTTATAATAGTTGGTGGCCACATAAACATGGACTTAAGTGCATATTATAATTAAAATATGAATATTTATATTGTTGTTAAGTTGCAAAACAACAATATACAACACTTCTAAATTACTTATATGTATATTGTCATATTGAGAAGATTGTAGTGTTATAAAAATAATATACAAATAGTATAAGTACATAAATATAGAAACTATAAACACAATATTTTAAGCTTTCCCACATATATGTATACTATGCTGTGCATATCTACTACTAACTTGTCCTACAGACATGGTCCAAATTTTGATCTATATTACCACAATAGTATATTTAGACTGTGATATTACTATGTGGTATGAAATAAGATATTGAGTATTGGATCTGAGAATTACAAAGCAAACAAAACATTTTATTTAATTTAAAACTTCCTGTGAACCAATGATATTTTGTCGTACAAAGAACTGTTAAAATGTTTGATCATCATTTGTAATTAATTCAAATCATGTCAGGTCTTTTTCAAAACTCTACTTTGAAAAAGATTTTTACTCAGTCAGCAAATAATCTGTTAGACAGCATTCTACGTTCACTAATGCCGCTATATTATCGAATTTACTTAATAATAACAAAAATAACTACTTTCTAATAGATCTACAAACTAAATCAACAATCTTAGTAATTCTGACATACCTAAATATTTATTCGAATAGACGATAACCAAACAATAACACTGAACTGATGTAATTTTGTTTTTACTGCACTATCACTACACTGATCAATAACAAGTAATAATACTATAAGATTCTAAATTATGATACGAATACACCTAATCTAATGCAAATGAACCGGTGAAAATAATAAATAAAACTTTTATAATATTAGCGCGAACGTAAACGTCAGCTGTCATGTTCAGTTGACGTACGAAGTTCATATTGCATCTCTTTCTGGCGTACGCATTTATATTTTCTGTCTTTGTCATAAGCCGCTCAGCACCGGCTTCCCTAAGTCCTTATTGGCCGCGGTTGTTCAATGTGTCAATGTACATAGTGTCTCACTTTTACTCAATGGACTAAAAGAGATCGCACTATGAAGTAGATGTACTCGATTCCCGAATTGCGTCCCGGCTTACCTTTTTCACCGGTAAAGCGAATCGTGGGTTTACAATAAAAGTTGTAGGCGTTTATTGCATGCATTTTGCTCAAAAAAAAAGTTTAGGCGTTTATTGTTATTTTGAAGCAAAGACTATTCACGTACATTATTAATTTAAATTATTATAGTCATAGTTGATATTTTTAAATGATACTTAAATAAACTGAATCTTAGTATTTGCCATATTTCAAAAGGGAAGCCGGTAGGAATCGAGTTATATGGACCCTTCGCCACTGCATTGAATATATTTATTTTTGGACGACTACCGAATCGAGTCACCATTTCGAAAGCGACCAACAACAATGACAAAAGATTCACATGGCGCGTATCAATATTATAAGTCATTCACTTGTTTCAGCGAATGTTGTGGTTGTCGACATCGCCAATTATTGAACATGTCAAATATAAATTGATTGATTGAGCCGATCGCGGTACGCAGCTGGATTGCAATATTATTTGTTAATGAATGTAAGAATACCTTATGTTATTCGCTCTAGGAGCCTCTACGAAAGATACTATTTACTTAATTTGAACTATATTATAATACATATTTGTTTAGCAGTACCATTTCCTCACAATTACCGACAATCTCAAGGTCGTTTACCTTGAAATTAGTAAGTAAGTATATCTTCGCGATTATTACGATACCTTGCGTGCCAATGATTGCGTTGAATACTTGGCGGTCAGTGTAGCATCATATTATGTAAAAAATGACGATTAGATGCTTATCGAGAAGCAAACGTCAAAGTCGGAAGTGTTCCTATCTTAAGTATTTAATATTATAGAATTTCCTGTTAGCGCAAAACAGTAATCAAGATAGCAAATTACTAATGATAAATACCGAGAAAATTAAAAGTCATAGGGCGCCTCGGTGTAATGAGCACGAAGCGAAAAACGTACAACAGAGCGGCTGATATAAGCATAATAAGCAGCTTTAAATAGTTTACAAAAGATATCCTAAAGACTCAGACAATAGCTTCAAGACTGAGTAGGTAGTACCTTGCCTATGAGAGATATAAATACCAGTACGCTACCTGTTGCTTAGAGCGAATGTAAAACCATATCGTGGACGTCATCTGCAGGATAACGGTGCGACGAGTGCTTGTAAAGAGATATGTCGTGACGAACTTTCTGAGAAGTACCCAGCGAGCTTATCTCTCTTATCGAGTACAAACGGCACATTGCATAAAACCGCTCAATTGACATAGTTGTGCGAATTCACATTACGTCATATCGCGGTTTTATTTTGAATTACTTCCTCGCCAATTCGTCTCAAACTAATTACTTTAACTTTCTAAATAATAGTTCTTTAGATTTGAATGTAAAACGCACGCTCAATTGGTTGTTACCCCTATTTCTTGGCACAGCTTAACGCTAATTGCTACTAACACCTTTATTTCCATAGCGGTAAGGTTCAGTACCGTGATTGCTGGGTGATGGTGTCGACCGTGCTTTGTTTTGGTAGCCGCAATACGTTACCACACTGGGTTCTGTTTCCCTCAAAGCATTAATAGACACGTATGAATTGTTTTCTATCTCGTTATTCATAAACAAGGTTATTTTGGTGCGGCTTTGTTGAATGAAGCTGATATATCTAAGTACGTGTGTATGCTGGTCGCGGACAGATCTACGTGAAAATCTGTGTTTTATGAAAAAGTTATGTTTATCCATGCGGTTTAAGAGCATGTGTTGTACAATATTTATAGCAAATAACGTTTAATGGGAAATTTTGTTACCAGATAAAAAATCGAGTATAAATAACATAGAACCTAAATTGCTACAGGAATTGACTGAACGTTTCAGGAAAATATGTTATTTATGGTTCACCGGAAAATTAAATTATTTAGAGTGTAATTTTAAAAGCATCTTCAAAGCTTAACGTTTCAGAGAATTGCCATATAACCTTATCCTGAGCGTATAAACCCCGCCTCGTACATATATGTACTTACGTATGCATCCGTTATAACTAAGTTCAATCTTGCCGGGGATGTTTACCGAGCTTAATGCAAATGCTTTCAGCCTCTACGTCTTAGGTACACTAATATCAAGTGTCTTAGTAATACAAACACTGTTATACTTTACAATGTGAATTAACATCAAACTTCTTTGCATTTCCAGTACTTTTTAATTAATAGTGCGGACTTAGTATGCATAATCTGTACAAGTTTAGAATAGATATGGCCCAGTTATTTAGCTGCCCAAATTGGCGCCGCAGCCCCTCGCTAGCCAGAAAATCGAAACCAAGCTAAATAAAGCTAGATTCTTTTAATATATCGGCGCGACACTTTGAATTATAAAACCGGTCTCTAAAACCTATAAAGGGATGTCCAGTTGGAAAAACCTTGAATTAAATTTAGGGTTAAGTCCGATAGCCTGATTTTTGCTTTATAAAGGAATTGTGCATGAGTTTCAAACTATGCAAGAGAAAGATTAATGTGGTGCTCTGTTTTAAGCTTCGTGCTGCGTTCGATCGCACGTCTCGGATGGCAGACTGATGGTCAGTATGTATCGGTGTCGAGGACGCACCACAGGGTGTTTGAAAAATACTTATTCTCGTAAACTGATTTATTACTGGATTGTGATAGGATTTTTATTTCATCTCTTGTCTTCTTGTTAAATGCCTGGTATGGCAGAAAAAACTAATACTACTAGTACAACTAACAAGTTACAGTTTTAATTGCATACGTTCATATAAGTTGTAAGAAATTAAGTTATCAAACTTTGTGGAATCCAGAACTTCTTCATGGCATGTTTAATTTGTTTACTTAGTATGTTAGTAGCAAGAGTAACTTTGGATTTCGCATTTTATATAAGAGAGTGGGTATCTAGACAATGCGCAAAGGATACGCGATTATACCAAATAAGACAATAAAGCAGAAAGTTTACACAATACTGTGACGTAAGGCTTTAACAACATAATTGAATTAAAACTTTGCCACATTATACACGGCTTTCAGCGACCCAGTTACGTTTCCTAATGCTGGCATGACAACTCTACAAGGAAATGTATTGAATACTTTTTAGTTCATGGACTCATTTATATTATTTACGTAAACCGTGTCGCATATTACAATTTTACAATCCACCTTAAAATGCTTTTATCTTGTAACAGTTATATGCATGTCTACCATTTAGAACTGCGTAGGAAATGAGTTAATTTGAGCATTACATAGCTTATTGTTTATTGTCTGGGAAACGAAACTGAGATGGTATATTTAGATAAAGTCGAGATATAAAGCTAAGAATGTGTTCGCTAACATGCGCGCAGTTCCGCGGGAGAGAGCAAGTTAGCTTACGATACCACTGGATATTAAACCTTACTGACTTCAGAATAGTGGCCAAAATATTTCACAGCTACGGCAGATGCTTTGTCAATTATGCACGCAATTGCGAGTTGCACAATGTTCACTAAAGCGTATTCATTGATGAGCATTCAAAATAGATAAGTAACCGTCTTCATGACAACGACAGTTATGTAATCTCGAGCAACGTAACAACAATTTTATGAGCTTTCATTGAGCAATTTATCATTCATTTAATCGCACTTATCTGTACATTTATACGCACAGAGAAAATGTCTTCTCGGAGTGCTTTAAGTTCAGATTAGGTACAAAAACAATATTACTAAGCACATAACAAAAAATCTTTTGTCTGAGAATGTGACAAAAAATAGATCTGATAACATAAAGAAAATCGAGAACAAAGTATAAAACGATACGTATGTAAATAACGCAAAGCTTAAACTATTGTCATTCGATGATAACGGCGAGACCGGGGATCATGGTTTGAATATTAACTAGTACGACGAAAGTAAAATGTAACATTGGACAGTACCAAGCGTGATGTTAACGAACTATGCGCTCGAATATTCATGATACACAGCTGAGGTCGGATACGACTCGCACTTTTTCATTTAGGACTGGTCTTACTGGTCATTTAAAGTATGTTCCAAGACATGTACGACCTCAGCGTATAGAATATTCAGAGCTAAAAAGGACTATCAAACAGCCACCTCCGGCGTTGCTGAGGTGAATTTCACGTAACAGAGGTCCTCGTAAATTTCCTCGACCCGGTCTTCGCAAGTGGCGTTGGGTATCGTGAACTGCACCCACGGGACCTCCGCGGCGGTGGGGTGCGCGGGGTTATCCAGCATCTCGCGGCTGTACGGGGGCGGCTCGTGGCTCGCGCCCGCGCTACTACAACGGTCCTTATGTTAACAAAGTTCTCATCGTGTTAGTTTAGGGTAAAGTAAGTACTTACACAGATTGCAGATCTTTGTATATGTCCTCCTCGGATTGTGTTCGAAGCGCCGAGAATGGTCTGAAATAAATGTGTGAATCAATATTCCGAGAATTTTCTTTCATCAAGTGCCTATAGCAAACGTGTTGATATAATGCTAAGTATCAACCCACATACTTTCACGATCAATAAAATATTAGCAAATCAATTTATTGACCAGCTAAACACTTACAGAAATTAATCTAACAATAACTTTCACGTACTCGATTTATTACCGTCACTAATTCATCAATCACTACCTACATAAATGATGTCGCTTGATCGCGTCTATTTTCTTCTAAATAACTTTGTTAATTGCGGCTTATATATAAAGTTGTTTTTTTTTTATGTTACAAAATAGTTCAATTGCGGAAATCAGCGAGTAATTCAAGAGTTCTTACTTGATACTTTTGGCGAGCGCCTTGGGGCACTGGCTGAGCTTGGCCAGCGTGCAGAGCACTCGGTGGAAGTTGGAGAGGTCGAACAGCATGGAGGGGTCGAAGAGATCCGTCTCCCGCAGCTCGAACACCTCGTGGCATGTCCGTAGGAACACCTTGATGTTCCGCATGCACAGGAACTGGTGGAGAAGCATTGTATTTGTAGCTCATGGCAAATATGTATATTATTACATATTTGGAAATTCTGTTGATATCAAAGTTTTACGAAGATGCCGAATATTGATTTTGGACAAACACTAAGCCAACACAATCAGTAAACAGGAAAAAAGTAGACCACTGCTAGTCGTTTCGTATTTTTAATGTAGCAGCGCGAGATATTTCGCAACTCCTCGACTTGATCTATTTTCTTTTTGTTTGTGTTCGGAAGTGGATTACGAACATATTTTTATAAAAACAAGATTAAATCAACAATTCAAAATCTTCTTCATTATCGCTAATAGGTTATTGTTATTACAATATTTCCGCTGCGATCTAGCTGCTATAGCCGTCTTTCCAAGAATTCGCGCTGAAGTTTTCACTACGTTTTTACACGTAATATTTTCCTCGACGAATTAAATCTATTACTAACCGAGTGAGATAAAAGGCAATTAGATCAATTATAAAAATGGCCTTTCATTCAGTGCAGCACTTATAGTTTATTGATAACTTATCTCCTGTTATTATAAGCGTCTCTTATTACGATTTAAGGGGGGTCAGATTGCTTAAATGAAACCGATTAAACTCCGGACTAGTTTGTATCGGGAATTTGGGATCATTATTGTTCAATCATGACACAATCAATTTTAGAAGGGAATGAATTTCATTTATTGGCCTATCTGAAGTCCTATAATTACCGAGTGACGAGCGTACCGCAATACGCGATATATTTTTCCTTAAAAATGTTTTATTATGGTTTTATTGTAGATTCAAACTTAACATTTAGATTATCAGTCAATGTACAATGATACAACAAATTTTACTAATATTTATACAATAAGGGATTTGTAGGTTTATGATTAAGAAGATTTGGTAAACCTTTCTTAGGAGTTTTATAAAAATATTAGGGAAAATGGCAAGCAAGGTCTGCTGTTATATCATTATCATGATTGCATGCAATAAAACACATTTATTCACTTTACTAGTTAAGCTATTCCACTTATTTCCTTGCACTGCAAATATATGACCAGGCTAAGCTTGTTTAGCTGTAAAAATATCCGAAAGTAGTTCAGGCTACACATAAAAGAAACATATATGGGCTTTATTTTATGGCCCCTCCCTATAAACATGGGGTGACCAGTTTTATGAGCAACAGTTGTCACAATATGGATAGTAATGTAGTAAATAGAATGTTCTGGGCATACTTAGATCAGTATCTTATCTTGAACAGCATGTAGTTCCCTTATACAAATCATGCTGTTCATTGCAGTTATTTCATAGTTATTAAGAACTATATAAATAATTATAACTATAACTGATATATGTCTTAGCATTATATTTAAATGTAAATAGATTTGGTTTTATTGACAATTGCATGGGCAAGAGATAACGATATTGAACACAAATATACCTGATTAGTAACACTAATAACACAAATTTCCTTAAATTTTTCCTGTTATATTTTTATCAATTTTCCTTTATGATTACAAGCTAAGCTTTTATTTGCAATATTGAAAACAGACAATAGGACTTCTCTTATTTTATAATGAATATATAATAATAATACATGAATAGTAATTTTACTAATATAACAGTGGTTAATGGTTTATTTAACAGGATACACACTGTTTATGTTGTATATTGTATCAACTGTTACAGAATACAATTCATATGATGAATGTTTACAAATATATGTCTTGTAACATAGTATAATGATCCCTGTGACATAGTACCATGATAACTGAACTCATTTGATTTGATATCAAATGCGACTGTGTCATAATTTGGAGACAAAATGTTATCGGTGACATCCATGTCAATTACATGATTTTTATCTGATTAGGTCATTGCACTGAATAATATTATATAGCGATTGTCTTAAATTTATAAAGTTGTAATATAAAATTAAATGAACATATGGGTTCATTAATGAACAGGCAGTAGTAGCGGTGCTTGTTCATTCACAGTTTACGATGCAGATAACACCGGAACTCATTCATGTCTGTTGAATATGCACCTATCAATAGCAAAGCTCCATTCATCAATGCATGCATAATTAACTACACCAACACATTATAACTGTACAGCTTATAACACACATTCCAATATAAGGAAGTCCTACTGCTCTTTGTATACAAAATATATTAAATTCGTCTAGCACACTCTGAACAGTTAAATATTACGATTTAAATTAGATTAATGTTTGCTTGCCTTGTATCAAATATCCGAAACCACGACTAAACGATCTAGGAATTAGTTCCACATAACACGCGTGCCGCTATTATGTGCCAAATTTAATGGGTTTGTAGTAATTAGAGCGAAGGTCGCGGTGGCGGGGGCACAATTACCTGCGCCATCTGAGGTCGCTGGTTGACGTCCTTCATGTCGACGCAGCCCGGGTGCAGCACGTTGAGCAGGTTACACAGCAGCACGCCATCGCGCAGGGTATACGCCAGGTCATGGATTGAACTCGTTTCCCAGTTCGCCTTATGGTCGGGACGTAGCAAGCCACATCTCGTCAGCCAGGACGCGCACTCGCGCCACAGATCCTCACCGCCAGCAGCCATGATTTACATAAACTATGTAGTGCACATCGATAGTATCGGTACCGAACACTGCTTTTTAATAATCAACAGGCCATCATCAAACGAGGGTTAATTGATAATTGACATACAAATTGATACAACAAACATAGGACGAACCAAGCAAGAACAAGAATTTTTGACAACTGAGAATTCGAGTTGCCATCTACATGACATGAAAATGAGCCTTGAAAATTATAGTACCACAGATAAAGTAAAATATTTTTTTCTTTACTTGTCTCACTTATTGATTATAAAACGCAACATAACATCAGTAAATAAGTAACGACGCCAGTCACAAGATAAGTGAAATTATGAAATTTGAATCACGTATACACTTCATTTCCGCTTTTAAAATTTATACTATTCACAAATGAGGTCATATGCTGGTCAGCTGTAATCGAAATAAATATTAGCTCTAGTAACATTGATAGTAGGTGGAGTGACGCGACTGCATGTCGAACGAACGATTTTTGATGAAAATTCTTAGGAAAAGTGTATAAAACGTGTAAAATTCGTGATAGTTTAGAGTCAAAGGTAAGTTTTTTCTTATAAATTATAGTTTGAGTACTAAAATTCATCCTATAAAGTATTTAAGTGCCCTAAATCTTATCTATGACACACCCATGTATCGGCGAATTCTTTCGGAATGTCCAACTTTCCGAAAGCAATCAAGTAAATTAAAACAAAATCAAAATGGAAACCAAAGTTGTGACTATCCAACGACTCTGAATTCCCTGCATTCCCCCGGAAGTCTATAATTGACTCCGACCGTTATCCTTATTAGGTTTATTTTGGAACATTACGTCATTGTACATAAGAGGGAAGTATGTGGGGTCGATAGGTAGCGTTAGCTTCGCCGGCGACGGTTTTATTGCGGTAGAGTGTCTGCGGAGTGTGTCGGGCTGCAGGGCACCACGATCTGGAACAGTGCGTCGCCGCATCGGCTGTACTTTCTACGTCAATATCGCACCGTACATGCATAATCTAGGCTTGATCAGAATACAGATAGTGTTGTGAGTACTGCAGTGCTGTAGTGTATTGATTTCTATTTACTGGAAAGTGGTTTTAAGAGGTATTGTAGTGAATTAATTATATTATGTAGTTTCTAAAGTAAGAAAATCGATTAAGAATGTTAAAATGGACATGTTTTCTATAAAAAAAACTTTCTTTTTATGGTTCAATATAAATCTGTATTCTAAAAATGTAAGCAGTGGTTATACACTGCACTATATCACAAATTTTTATTTTTCATATTTTAAATCTACATTAATACAACATGGAAATCTTGTTATTATTGTGGTCAGATATTATTAAAAAAATAAAACAACAATGTTCTCTTAGCTCCATGAAAAAAAATCCTGTAGCCAATTGGTAAGCCTGCCCCACCCATACATGACTGTGTGATTGCCTGGCCTAGATTATGTTGCATTGGTATTGATTACCTGAGTGGTATGTGCAGCCAACTGTCACACACAACTGGGACAAGAACATATCAATAACTTGATAAAATACATTTATTTATGTTGAAAAGAGGTTTTTATGCTAGAATTTTCATGTAACATAACATATTCTTAAAAATATCTTGCTCAATAATTAAGCAAATTTGAGTATCAGACAAAGATAATTAATGATTAAGGTAATTTGAGGCCTGCAGATACCCATTATACCAAACACAATCTAGTCATAATGATTTTAGCAATTAATTTTGTTCATACATTCTATGTAAGATGTGATTGTAACATTTAAAAATGACTAAATGAAAGATGACATTTTACCTATCCACTAATTAAGAAACTTCTAGACTCTTATGATAATATGAATCTTTTTCCTGATAAGAAAGCAATAAAAGTTCTTAAAACAACAGTCAGATGACCTTGAAGTCTCACCGTTTCCGTCAATTTTTATTAAAACAAAGAAAGACTTTAAGTAGGTCTTACATTTATAAGTGTCAAGTATTTGGAGGACAGATTTATTTTATGAAAGGAAATTTTATCATAATAATGGTTGCTAAGTGCAATTCCTGAAATAGCTTTAAACAACATTATCATCAAGTGTAAAGAACATAACAATATGGTGAGTCACAAGGCCTTGTGATGTAAGCCTTGTTTGGTCACTCACATTAAACAGAGAACATGCAGTAGACCAATAACAGACTCATTGAACTCTTTTGTCATATTATAATATAGTCCTTGTTTATTAATCATTCCAGGGTGTCTTTTTAGTTTTGTCTGCATTTATATGAACGAAAATGCTAGTATGAAATTATGACGATACTAATATTATTTTTTTTATAAAAGATAAAAATGCTTAAGTCACATTACTGGACAGGTTTAAACCTGAACATGAAATCTTATCAAATCCTTCACTTTTAGTTACAGTATAGTTGATTTTGTTAGGAATGATACTTCTGTGTTTTTATTTTCTATGAAAGAGTGATGTCAAGTAGCTTGACCTTCTGACTTAATAATACCATGTTTGATGAGATCAGAGAAAAACTGAAATGGCTGTGCTACATCATCATTGTCACTGATGTAGCCAGAATATTGTTGACTATTTCTTATTTGTGATGCTAATTCAGACAAAAAAACTTACTCACCAAAAGTATATTTATCATTATACCTAATTAGCATCAGTGGATCCTGAAAATAGAATGTATACCATATCAATAAGAATGTATAATCTTTTTATCATAAGTGTTTATCATTATTATTATAAAATACATAATATGTATGCTTTGTTACAGTTAGTTTGACTTCACCATGGAACAGATCCCGCCTCCCAAGGAGGTGAAGATCCTCGAGACTGCCGAGGATATTCAGGAGCGACGTGAGCAGGTATGTAATTAGATAGTCTTATTTAACCCTGTCACAAATGTAGCTATAATGTATATTAATTTATAGTAGACCCTTAATAGAAATAAACATTATATAGCTCTGTCCATAGTCCTTCGATGACTACTTAACACAGTATGTCGTAATATCTCTTACTGTAAATACATTTTAGATAATTTGTGATGGGCTTTGTGCATATAACATTTAAGAGGGATATGGTAACAGACATAAATATTGTAGGAATTTAATGTTTTCCTAATACTCTGCTTTGTTACTCATTTCACAACTTTACTGAATTCCAGAGACTCAACTGTCTGCCGCACAAAAACATTTTTCATGTTCAATCGTCCCCAAATATACAAATCCGATAAAAACTTACAAGCGGAAATGACTATGAGAGCGGTACCGGATGCGCACTCTGTTCGTCAAACCGAATAGCGACGAACCGTCCTACACCTGTGAAAAAAACGGAAGTGTGTGTTTATTTTTATTTACGCACAAACGCTATTGTGGCCCCTTTTTTCAATACCATTACTGAAACGAATAAGCTATTTTTATTTAATAAAAATAGGTCTACCAAACTTCGTACAAACCGTAAATAAGTTGATTCTTTTATTCATATCGGCCGCTTAAAGCAGTTTAGATACGTACAGGATAGCATAAAAGTCTGAAAATAGAACGGTGAACCTTTCCGGATCGACCCTAAGCTAATCACGCCGTCGTCGCCGCGTCGCTTCACTTAATTAATTACTTAGTCATTTATAATACAAAGTAGAACATTACTGATAGGATAGGTGGCAATGAAAACGTCACGTAGCTTTGCAAGATAAATGATAAAAATAAATATTTCCAGTTGTACTGTCCAGGATTTTTGCTTTGTATAAAGAAAAATGCATTGAGCATTTCAAATATTTGTTTAAAGAGAATTTGAACTTACTCACGTAGACAAGCACTGATTAGATAAGATATTTGCTTACAATCAAGTCTGAGAAGCGAAAAGTACTTCAAATGAAATCGTTCTCAATAAACTAAATGTACCGGTAAAACCGCGTCCTATTTAAAGCCGCGCAGGCCGCAGGATGTACAGATAGATGGATCGCGAGGAATTGAACTAGGGAACACTTGGAGGACTTTTGAAGAAGCATTCTTAATCATTTTAGTTACCATGTTGTATTCGAAGTATATGTAAAGCCAATTGGCAATTTTAAATATATACTAAGGGCCATTATGAATGTGCACGGGAGTTCGGTCCTCTCAGTTGTGTTCGCTTGACATATGATTAGGTTTATTAAAACATGACTACAAACTTGAACTTATGCAAAAATCTCTTCCTGCGGGAGTATAAAATGGATCTAAAGATCGATACGTAGTAAAAACAGGCTTTCATCCTTGTAATAATTACCTTAGTTTTATGTGTTGTCGTCGCCCTAATAAAATTTGTCGCGCCGCCTCGCTCCCGATACCATTAAGGACGGGTACATAACCAGACTATATTTTCATATGATGTATATGTGACCTGTAATAGTATACATATACATATGTATGTATGCGTTTAGTTCCGTTGCGCTCTGATGCGGTGCGTTGCATACGATATGAGTAATGATCTCGTATTGATAGCCGATTGTGAATGATTAAATATTCTTGTAATACAGTAAATTCTCTAGAAGCGGTTTATCGTCCGTCCGATTATTGCTAGAGGTCAATGAAACCGTTTGCCTGACTTAAAATGGAGATATGATTCAGTTTATTTACATTTAGATCTATTTCGCTTTTTGTGGTGAAATTTAAAATAGTCTAGCACTTATTAATGATTGTATTTTGCGACAGGTGCTCAATCGCTATGAAGACTTCAAACAAGAGGCTCGTGCTAAGCGCGAGAAGCTGGAGGACTCCCGTCGCTTCCAGTACTTCAAGCGTGACGCTGACGAGCTCGAGTCCTGGATCCAGGAGAAACTCCAGGCTGCCAGCGATGAGAGCTACAAAGACCCCACCAACCTTCAGGTACTTATTTATACAAAAATATGCATATAAAATCAAAAGATTTGTGCTGCTGCCTATCATCAATATCCATTATTTGCTTGTATGGATGTTTAGACATCTGAACATCCCTCACATGCAGATTGGGTTCTGATAAATACAACAGACAATCTTTAGTACACCTTAGGACCTACTTTAACAAAATCCTCTCTACTTTAGGCTAAGATCCAGAAGCACCAGGCTTTCGAAGCTGAAGTGGCTGCCCACTCCAACGCCATAGTGGTCCTGGACAACACCGGCAGTGAGATGATCTCTGCCGGGCACTTCGCGTCGGAGACCATCCGCCGGCGCCTGGACGAGCTGCACCGCCTGTGGGAGCTGCTGCTGTCGCGCCTCGCCGAGAAGGGCATGAAGCTGCAGCAGGCGCTCGTGCTCGTGCAGTTCCTCCGCCACTGCGATGAAGTCATGTTCTGGATTCATGACAAGGTAAGAGTTGTAGACTTCAGTATATTTTTACATGAGTTAGACTGACGCTGACCTACAACATTACTATCAGCCGTATGCAGAAGTGGCTGTTGATTAAATGAAGTTCTAAAATTGATATTTATCTCTACTTACAACTTGACAATGATGTAGACAGTTGAACTCCTAAAGCAGACTTTTGCTATGTGTCGTTCTGGAACACGGCTGTATATGTATAGCCTCATAGTCGCATACGTCAAAACTTGCTTCAATTTAATAAAGAGCACGTAGGTCGGATGTTTCTTTTATTATTAGGTTAAAATGTAATGATGGCCGTGGGCGTACCCTACATTACGCCGATGTTGGGTGTGGACTATAGAAGCCCACTACGCTATGTAAAATGTACAATAAAAATGTTTGTGAGCTCCACCAATAACGCTTACTTAACTATGAGAAATGACGTCAGCGTTTACAATTAGATGTTGACGCTAATTTATTCTGTGTAACACCGATATGGATGATTATGACTGCTAGTCATATCTTAAAAATTACATGTTCTTGCTACTACTTATGAGAATTCGGGATTATATGTTTCTCATGTAATTAACAAAATCGATTATGTTTCTTAGTAAGTGAATTTCAGATAGTAATATTTAATTAAAAAGTAATATTTTCCTAGTAAAACTTGTCCCATATACTTAGCAAGAATTTAGAATGAAAAAATACCCTTATCTAAGTATCAATAAAGAATTATTTTATACTAGAAGTTGGTCTAACTCTAGGCATACTTGAACAACCAGCAATTATAGAAGAGAATAGAATAGAATACTCTTTATTGTACACCATAGTTACAGCTATACACCATAATTCACCATATCCTAACCACACACCTTTTACAGGAGACATTCGTATGCGCGGACGAGTTCGGCTCGGACCTGGAGCACGTGGAGGTGCTGCAGCGCAAGTTCGACGAGTTCCAGAAGGACATGGCGGCGCAGGAGTACCGCGTCACCGAGGTCAACCAGCTGGCCGAGCGGCTCGTGCTCGAGGGACACCCCGAGAGAGAGACCATCGTTAAGAGGAAGGATGTAAGTGGTTTACTAGGACATAGTAAATAAAATAAAAATGTGTTGCACCTAATGGACAACAGTCCTTCAAGTCTGTTAAAACAGAAATGGTGTCGCACCTGGTTGTCCATTGAGTCAGTTACAGTTTGCTTTTAGTCAAACCGTGGCAGACTACAATGTCTAAAAAGATATTATTTTACAAGAATGATGATGAAGCAATGAGGTTCTTTTGGTACTTGAAGTACCTACGTATCATTTTTTAGACAAATTGGTTCAGAAGTAATCAACCTTTTGATATTTTAACTACACGCTAAACAAGCCACCAAACATAGGCCCCCTTTTGAAGTCGTTTAAAACACAAACCCTAGTTCTAAAAACATTAATAATAATAATCTTTGTAGGAGCTGAACGAGGCCTGGCAGCGCCTGCGCCAGATGGCGCTGATGCGTCAGGAGCGTCTGTTCGGCGCGCACGAGATCCAGCGCTTCAACCGCGACGCGGACGAGACCATCGCCTGGATCTCCGAGAAGGATGTCGTGCTCGGCTCCGATGACTACGGCCGCGACCTCGCTACCGTGCAGACGCTGCAGGTATGAAGGCTAATATTACGTATAGTCGTGTAAAACACTCACAACTTTCTTGCATAATTGACTCTGTATTTTTTACAAATGTTTTGTAAGATTTTCATCATCATTTACCTGCCCTCATCCCATTTTACTTGGCGCAACACGTTTTTTTCTTCCTTTCTCCTTTATCAGACGTCACACTATAATTTACTCCTTTTTCATTCATATCATTTATTTACACAATCCATCCATCTTTTCTAAGATTTTAAATAAAAAAATCTTTCCCAAAGTTAGAATATGAGGGAACATAATGTTAAATTATCAGTAATATAATTTGTATATGATATAGCGTAAGCACGAGGGCGTCGAGCGCGACCTGGCTGCGTTGGAAGACAAGGTATCGACTTTGGACGGCGAGGCGGCTCGCCTGGCCGCCATCCACGCCGACCACGCTCCTGCTATACACAGCAAGCGCGACGAGATCACGCTGGCCTGGCAGAAGCTCGTGCAGAAGGCTAAGGTATGATTATTATATGTATAACATTGTAAAAGAAAAAAATACCTGTATGGTTATAGTGTGCATTTCACACATTATAGTATAACAGTAGGAAAGTGTGTCCAACCAGCATTTTTAAGTTAGACTTTCGTAATTTATGTTTTCATGGCATTTCAAATTGTTAAATTGTATGATGTAATTCGGTTTAAAGTAAACTTTGTGTTGTTAGGTCTTGAAGAACTTTTTATTATATCATTGCAAAATAAGAATGTCAATTAAAATATGTTTTCAATACTGACAAAACGATATTATCATTTTAATGTTTTTTTCCTCACACAGGAGCGTCGTTCCGAGCTGGAGTCGTCGTACGCGCTGCACCGGTTCCTGGCGGACTACCGCGACCTGATGTCGTGGCTGAGCGACATCCGCGCGCTCATCGCCGCCGACGACCTCGCCAAGGACGTGCCCGGCGCCGAGGCGCTGCTCGAGAAACACCAGGAGCATAAGGTGAGGGAGACACGGGATGAATGTTACCTCCAGTTTCTATTTATTTTGTGCCATTAGGAATGTTATAACGAATTACTGTATAATATAAAAATATTGTCATTTGAATTCGTAGATATGTTCATAGAGGTTACTTTTTCCATCATTTGCCCTGGAAGTATGCTGGATAAAAAAAACGTATGATTTAGTGTATTTATTACCCGACTGCGCCAGAAGGAGGGTAATTTTCTGTAGGTTCATTATAATTACTATTTAAAGACTATATTTTTAAAAAGAAGCAGCATTATAGTTAATTATAAAAGATTGTATCGATGGAAGTGACTAAAGTTCATACGTGTCACAGGGTGAGATGGACGCGCGCTCGGACGTGATGGAAGCATGCGCAGCAGCGGGTGCAGCCTTAGTATCGGGCGGTCACCGCGCGGCGCCCGACGTGGAGGCCGCGCTAGCCTCGCTCGCGCGGGACTCGTCCGCGCTGCACGCGCTGTGGGACCAGCGCCGCGTGCTGTACCTGCAGTGCATGGACCTGCAGCTCTTCTACCGCGACACCGAGCAGGCCGACGCCTGGATGCACAAGCAGGAGGTAACACGCACACACACACACACACTTACACCTACTATTTGACAAATTATCCTTTATAATTGTTATACAAACTCTAAACGTGTTGCTCATAGTTTTGGCTTGGGTTTTATAGCCGGCCGCCTGCCTGACACTAAATAACCCTCTTTGGGAATGTGTTTTTTGTGGTTTACCCGCCACCATTCGGGTGACCCAAATGCTAGAACCCAGTGCACTGGAACTACTATTACCTATATTACTACTACTATTACATATACTAAACTCAACGATGTTGTGCCAGGCTTTCCTCGCTAACGAAGACGTAGGAGATTCTCTGGACTCAGTGGAAGCTCTGCTGAAGAAACACGAGGACTTTGAGAAGTCTCTCGTGGCTCAGGAAGAGAAGATCAAGGCTCTGGACGAGTTCGCCTCCAAGCTCATCGAGGGACAGCACTACGCTGCCGACGATGTCGCGCAGCGGAGGGAGATGGTGAGTAACTGTTGTTACTTATGAACATTATATTCCTTTAGTTATGATAAATATTTCAGGCTGAATATATGTAGATATAGATATTCTTCCTTATAAAATAAATGTTTCAAAATTAGATCATTTGAATGCTTTACTGAGTGATATATTATTATGTAACAGTTGCTAGAACGTCGCGCCGCGTTGCTTGAGAAGTCGAGCCAGCGCCGCGCCTTGCTCGAAGATGCTTACAAGTACCAGCAGTTTGAACGCGACTGCGATGAGACCAAGGGTGAGTACAAAAACTTGATACATTAAAGCCGTTATTACCTACATATTCTCTCAGAAAGTTTCATACTAATTTAGTATTTATTGTTAGGCTGGATCAACGAGAAACTGAAGTTCGCGACTGACGACTCGTACCTGGACCCCACGAACCTGAACGGCAAGGTGCAGAAGCACCAGAACTTCGAGCAGGAGCTGCAGGCCAACAAGCCGCGCATCGACGAGATCACGCTCACCGGACAGCGCCTGCTCGAGCAGGAGCACTTCGCTAAACGTAAGTCGACGTAACGAAAATAATTACATGTCTTATTCCCACTTCTTAGATGATAAAAGTCATCGTCAGTCTATGTGAAATCATTGTAATAAACTGTCAAGAGCTGTAATTGGTTAAAAGATTTAAGACATTTGCTTCTATCGCATTATCGCATATATGACATTTTGACTCTAAACCAATTTACCAGTTCACTACTCTTTTTGTTGTGACAGACTTCATGATAACCATATAAGTCTGTTTTTTAATAATTTGAGCAATATTATGCTGTAATCAGTCTAGAAAAAAAATTTAAGTACTGATTCAGTTCTTCCTTTATTATCTCTAATTTCGGTATGATTGTGCAGCTCAAATCGAGGCTCGCGTGGGTGAGCTGGCGGGCATCTGGGAGAAGCTGGCGGCGGCGTCGGAGCTGAAGGGCAGCAAGCTGGAGGAGGCGGCGGCGCAGCAACACTACAACCGTGCGGTCGAGGACATCGAGCTGTGGCTGTCCGAGGTCGAGGGCCAGCTGCTCAGCGAGGACTACGGCAAGGTCAGGACATTAAACGATAAACACAAATCATCATCATTCCACTGACCTCCCAATTATTATTTGGGGTCGGCGCAGCATGTCTTCTTCTTCCACACGTTCCTATCTGACGTCATCTCGCAAGTGACACTCTTGCGATTAAAAATGATAAAAACAAATATTTCATGAATTAAATCTTAATACTATTTTTCCTCAAAGAAAAATTGGCTTTCAGGCTTTCAAGTTTATCTCTTAAAGTATATTATATATGATCTGTGTCCAATTTTTCTTCACTGAAGTAGGTAGCACAATACGTTGTAATTTGCTTAGGTTATACTTACGTAGAAATAAGATGTCACAATTTGACCCCTATTCACAGTAAATATAGATTTGAGCTCTGAGAAGCAAAAGATATTCTGGATAACCAGGAAAACTAATAAAAAATGATGCCTATTCATTCAAATAGGTGTTACATAAACCCAAACTAACCAACCCGCTCTCTCCAGGACTTAACAAGCGTGCAGAACCTCCAGAAGAAGCACGCGCTGCTTGAGGCGGACGTGAGCTCTCACGCCGAGCGCATCGACGCCATTCGCACGCAGGCCGAGCAGTTCATAGACAGGGGACACTTCGACGCGGACAACATCAAGACCAAGAGGGTACGACTATATTCTAACATGTCATCATCATTCCCCTGCCCTTATCCCAATTATTATTATTTGGGGTCGGCGCAGCATGTCTTATCCATGCTGCTGAGGTTTTGGCTGTATGTTTTTACGGCCGGCCGCCTGCCTGACGCCAACCCTCCTTGGGAATGCTGTTGCTGGTGGTTTACTCCCCACCAGGAGGTTGGCCCGAGGTGCTAGGTGGTATGCACCGGGTCGTAGTATACCTTAGTCGCCTCTTACGACACCCATTGGTGGATATGGGTCAGCCCTATTTGCACCGGAAACTGCACGGTAATATTATAACATGTAAAAACAGTAAAAAAAAAGCGTGTGGCACTCAGAGACTGCCGCGGTATAGCTATTGCATAGCATTTTTGATCAACTCATGTAATTATAATTATTAGAACATTATTGCTACCTAGAGGCGAGTTGCTGAACTAAATAGACAAGCGTGATATTTCGTAAAGTTATTAAAAGTTTTGCTATTCATTGATAGATGACAAAACAAAAAGAATCACCGCTGTGCCAGTCGGAATAGGAGTGTTAGCTGGGGGGGGGGGAAGCTATGCAATAGTTTAAAAAATGGTTTTACACATAGAACACTACATGGATGTTCTGCCAATACTTATTTCTTTTCTGATGTCTTTAGGATGGTCTGGTAGGCCGTTACGCAGCCCTCGACAAGCCGATGGCTATTCGCAAGCGTCGCCTGTTAGACTCTCTGCAGGCGCAGCAGCTGTTCCGCGACCTCGACGACGAGGCCGCTTGGATCCGCGAGAAGGAACCTATAATCGCCTCCACTAACAGAGGTAGGACAACCATCATACTTATACAACTAGAAACGTTTCAAATTCAAATCAAATGATTTATATCCTTGCGAACATGTGTTGTAACAAATAGATGTTTCAATAAAATGAGAGCTCCATATTTTGCCGTCAATAGGCATGCAAATGATAATATAATAGTTTTTAGATTAATATCAAGTGAAATTAGAAAAAAACTTAAAGGATAAAATAAGAAGGTACCACATTCCGAATCCAAAGTAAATTATAAATCAGTTTAAGATAATACAGTGAGACATTTTATGGATTTCGTAATACCATTCGACTTACCATGTTATATCGAAGCACTGCCTATTTTATTCCTATCTGTTTTGTTGAAAGGATCTCTTTTAAGTCATTTATGGAGTATGAAATTGATGGGTTGTTTTGTATGACGTGTAGGCCGCGATCTGATCGGCGTACAGAACCTGATGAAGAAGCACCAGGCGGTGATGGGTGAGATGGCGCAGCACGAGGCGCGCGTGGACGCCGTGCGGGCCGCGGGCGCCGCGCTGCGGGACGCGGGGCACTTCGCCGCCGACGACATCGCCGCGAGGCTGCAGCAGCTGCACGCGCACTGGACGCAGCTGCAGGACAAGGCCGCGCAGGTACACACACACAACAACTAATTAAAGTCTTTCGATATGGTCAACTACGAAACTCAACTACTACAAACGAAGATTACTATCTCCCGAAAATTATTAAAAAAATATCATGAACTTCTTATTTTTTTTTTAAACGACTCCGCACTAAGGAATTTAATCCTTTTTTTTTATTATCTATTATAAATTTAGAGGCTTTTGGTCACAATTTTTTTTGAATTTAATCCTTGTATCACAGAGTTGTCATTGACATTCAATTCACATACACAAACCCACACTTAGAACAAGCATTTGTGGAAGCCACAAATTCTTGTCCGACGTGGGAATCGAACCCGCGACACGTCGCGCACAGTGGTAATTGGCTTGGTGACCTATACCACTCGGGTATCCGTGCAGTCAAAACTTTTGTTACTAACTGACCATGTCATCTGTTATAAACTCATTTGGCTAATGACATCATGATACAAAAACTCCTTTATAAATGACAATATAAATTAAATTTTCCTTGTAACAGCGCAAACAAGACCTAGAAGACTCCCTACAAGCGCAGCAGTACTTCGCCGACGCTAACGAGGCCGAGTCTTGGATCCGCGAGAAGGAGCCGATGGCCAACACGCACGACTACGGCAAGGACGAGGACTCCTCCGAGGCGCTGCTGAAGAAGCACGAGGCCCTGCTCTCCGACCTGGAGGCCTTCGGGAACACCATCAAGTCGCTCAGGGAACAGGCTGATGGGTGCAGGGTGAGTCGTGATAAATGTTCTTGGTTTATGATATACTTTGAAAATAAACTACTTTTTAGCACCCTCAATTTTTTGGCTACTTCAAAACCACTACCACCATAGTTTAAATTTTGATGATTACAAGATTTCCGAGGACTTTTACCGCCCTCTTTTAGACCTGCAGCGCCCACAAAAGGGCGAATAGTTTAAAGAGTAATGAGTAGTGGCACATTGAGTCAACTATGGCCGATGATTTATAGTCGAAATAATAATTACCCTTTTTTTAATAAATTTAACCTAAAATAGTTAAACCTACCTTGAAGTAGATACTTTTGAATCTTAAATAACAGAACTACTGCATCATTTACCTATTTTGCAACAAGACAGATTACCATAGCATAGTACAATTGCTAACAATACATATGTGTGCAGCAACAAGAGTCCCCCGTGGTGGACGTGTCGGGCAAGGAGTGCGTGGTGGCGCTGTACGACTACGCGGAGAAGTCGCCGCGCGAGGTGTCCATGAAGCGCGGCGACGTGCTCACGCTGCTCAACTCCAACAACAAGGTATGGACACCATTTTTTTTTGTATTCCTTGGTGAAACGCTTATGCCTTCAACCCACGCCGAGGTCACGGCGTGGGGATATGTCGAACTCCCACCGACAAAAAACACCCCGAGCCCCTTCTACTACCTCTTAGCCAGCGTCACGGGATCGCTCGCGCATGCTCTGCGTGACCCTGGCTGAAGGTATGGATACCTACCTTCCTTACTACAAGCATTTGCTACTTTTTTCAGTTTTTTTTAGTTGTTTTTTCGTCGTATTTTGTAATTGTCATTCTTATCATCATAATTTCTACAGTGGCTCCAGCTGGATTTTAAGTTGACTACAATTCGGAATATTTTTGAGTTTCCTGACATATTTGAGTCATACTACTGAATGGTCATCTCCTACAAGTCAATAATCACAATAAACTAGACATACATTGATATGCAAAATACGTTTTACAGTAACAAATGTCCTGAATCCATTTACATAATCCAATAACGTGTCTCAAGGAGAACGGTTAAGACAAACAATAGACCAACAGCATTACAAAACTAAAAGGGAGGCAAGATGATCTATCATAACAATAAATCGCAATGTAAAACAAAACCCGATACTTAGCGCACTTGAAGCACTACACCATTCTAATTTATATCGATAGCTTGTACTCATGACGTCATACATATCGCTTGGATTACAAAACCGATATAATTGGTACTCGACGCAGACGAAATTCGACCTTGTAACATTATTACAGTAACATTAAAAGATAATTCACATGTACCTTATCACTATCTACATTTTTATCAACTAATATTAACTGAATCTGTTGGTTAAAACGTTTTTGACGATATCTTCGTGTAATTTGGACTACTGGCTTATGTTTTATCTCGAAGTATGTGGATAGTATCTCTGTAAAATATACGTAGTATTGTACAAATATATGCAGCCCTTGAATGGCCCCTGTTGAGAATACCTTGTTATTCAAATTATCTCATTTGTCACTACAATTTTATTACTTGTCCCAGTTATAACCAGTTGCAGTTAATTTTGTTCTTAGATATTTTTTACTGACTCCCAGTACTTTCCTTTAACTGGCATAAGATAATAAAATATTTGATGTGCTAGTCTAACTTCATATTTATCCTTTTCATTGATCTTAGATAGATTAAATTTTATATCTTAAACAGCGAAGATACCACAATCTAATTCACTCCCAAATCAAACGAATGTCACAAACAAAACATATTCATTTTAACAATGGATCATCTGGCGTTTGCGCCTCATTAGAGATGTTCCGTACAGGCTGTATCCATTGTTATCTGGTCCGAACCGATCTGTTTATGTAACGCGCGCTGAACGACACCACGTGAAGTCGACAGCGCATTGTACGATGAACCACGCGCGGAGACGAACGCACACATATCACAAAATATTCTCATAATATCGAGTTAATAATTAAATATGTTTCGAACTTTATAACTGTGTGAGTGATTAATAATTTATTGTCAAAATTAAATTGAAATTAATTTAGACTGCTTTAAAATTTGATCTTAATATTTATAGAATTAGTGTTAATTTTCGAATAGTTATGTGAATAACATGTGGCCGCTGAATCGTTCTGTGATAGTGAAGTGATACTAGAGTTAAAATGATAGTGTTAAGTTGGTTATGCGTGATACTGGTGGACAATCTGTTTGTACACAACAGAAAGAATGATAAGAGATTGTTACATGTGAGTTACCTCTGCTAGGTATATTGTAGACGTAGATTTCTGCCTTACGACTACATTATTAATTTATATGATTTTTAAACGGCTGATTAATGTATTCCGTCCAAAAATCTATTGATAACAACTGTTACTGGTTAACACACTTAAGGCGTGTGTAATTTTTATTTGTGCTGACCAGCCTATGAGAAATCTTTTCAATACTTGAGGTTTTAACTTATTTCCGTATTCACTGTACTCTTTATGTCTCTCTTGCTGTCGGTCAATTCGATGCTAGTCATGATATCAGTGACATAAATGTGTTTTCTCATAGCGTAGCCTTTACCTTCCAATTCACACTTATTTATATTATAACGTATTCACATCAGCAGGAAGTAAGCCCATGTTTTAAATATTTAGCGTTTGTGTGAATGACGTTGGTTTCACACAATTCATGCTGATAAAACGTTGATATGCTTTAAGTGTTTATTTTATTCTCGAGTGTGAAACCTGATGAAATATTATTTAAATATTGCTTTGTATGTCCACTTGCCGGAAATGAGGGTTTAGTTTTCATGTGTTTGATATTAACATTAAGTTAAGTCAAGTTCTGTTTAGATATTTTATTTGAAATCTGCATTGATGTCTTTCCTATTTTAATGATATCGACAAGTATCACTAACAACTTTAGTTATCAAGTCTTACGAAATCAGGACTATTTGGGCAAAGACCGCTGCTTAGTTTTATTTTTCACAAATAGGGGCCAAGCCCTAAACTACAGTACAGTTCCGGCCAATAAAATTTATGACAGGAACACTCTATAGCCGATCTATTGCGAGTTCGAAGTTTGGCGGGCTGTTCCACATCGCAATTATATCACAGACATAATATTACGCTGTGTTACGTCTATTGTTCTTGTTCGTTCATACCTACAATGATTGATTGAAACATTGTTTACTAAGTCCAAACGAAGGACGAATGAATAATGAGAGGAAATCTGGAACTCTATATTATTGAACTACCAAATTGTGTTTCTGATTCAAAAATACAAATAAAAAAAAATAACGACGTAAAAAATGTAATCTTCACCGTCCTTAACGTGACATTGATGACCATGTAAAATTATTCAGACAGAAAAATAGTTACTGGACGTATTTAGAACTGAAAAATTGCGATTACAATATAAGACGTTAACGTTATAAAAAATAGCAACGATGGAACTCTACCTTAGCCGTAAATTACGGGCATGCAAATAATATTTGCAAAGGAAGTGGTAGTATTAACTAATATGACTTTCTTCCTCAGGACTGGTGGAAGGTGGAGGTCAACGACCGCCAAGGCTTCGTGCCCGCCGCCTACGTCAAGAAGATCGACGCCGGCCTCTCGTCCTCGCAGCAAAACCTCGCTGATTCCAGCTCTATCGCTGCCCGACAAAACCAGGTATGTATCATTAGATCTTTAAATGTAAGTCTCACTGACTGAAACAAATAAACACTGATCTATGATTGTTTATGTCAAGCAAAAATGTAAATGTAACTGAAACTGTAGATTATACATTTGTTTCTCTATCTACATTTCTCATATGTAAAAATCTTAATTTATTATTCAAAGTCACAACTGACTGCGAAATTTGTTAAACTCAACTGAAATCTTTAAGTAATAAAGCATATTATTCCATAACAGATCGAAGGGCAGTACGACAACCTGCTGGGACTGGCGCGCGAGCGACAGAACAAGCTCAATGAGACCGTCAAGGCGTACGTGCTGGTGCGCGAGGCCGCCGAGCTCGCCACCTGGATCAAGGACAAGGTATGATACTCTTAACTCACGACCACAAGTTCTTTATTAGTTCTCGACTTTGCCACTGAGGGGCGAAAGTCATTCCCCTTTTTTGGTATTTTTTGTAAAAAACTCAGTATAACATTCATTCATTGACAAATAAAGCCATGGTTTTCTACTACTAATAACCATCATACAGCAGATCTACTTCTAAACACATTCCTCTATCCATACTCAACTAAAACCCATCTCCATTAACAGGAAATGCACGCTCAAGTGCAAGACGTGGGCGAGGACCTGGAGCAGGTGGAGGTGATGCAGAAGAAGTTCGACGACTTCCAGAACGACCTGCGCGCCAACGAGGTGCGCCTCGCCGAGATGAACGAGATCGCCGTGCAGCTCATGACTGTGGGACAGACCGAGGCCGCGCTCAAGATCAAGACGCAGATGCAGGTACGCACTCTACTATGGACTTCTTTTTGATTCGCTGTAAACTCAATTTAATAGTTTTTGAACCCATAAAAAGATATAGATTTATGTTGCAAACATGGTTACAAAAGTAAATGGTGTTAGAAAAGACCGAGTAATATATGTTGGATACATTACCATGCCCAAGATCACTTAGCGTGAAATATTGTGGAGTTGATACAGGACATAATAGGAATAGAACAACTTTTGATACACAAAATATTGTTGAGTGTATTGTTTTTTTTTGTAGAATAATATTATGTGAATTGGCAGTTTGTCAAACCACCCCTTTCAAATTGCGCGTTCTTTTTAGTATTTGCACTCGTGATTGGTGTTAATATACTTAAGGTATATTTTGTACGATGGCAGAAGAATACTGTTATATAGATCAACATGTGGATGCCTGACGGATCACGTAGGCACGCATCTGCATTGCGATTATATGTTATTATACTCTATCCATGTAAGCAAATATTTACACTACAAGACGTAACAACTGCCTCTCGTGTATAACACGTTTGGTTTATTTCAAGAGATATAGCTATATAGAGACTAGTATGAATGGCTTTTTCTAACAAATGGAATTTATGTATGGCACGCAAGTGCTTGATAATGGTTGCAATATCGATGTTTGGGATTACATCGCATTCACTGTTGATTAGATAAACAATAACACGTGGGTTTTTCTACCTGTTTATTGTCGGTATTTATTGCTATGTGTATAAAATATTCAAACATTGGGCAATGTAATTCGAAATATTGGGGTTAGCCTGAGTACATGCTGTACTCTTCGAAAAGTCTGTCAACTATGTTGATAGGCTATGATTGGTTATTACTACTGAACTGACTTTGTCTCCCAATGAGTCGTATTTTCACGCGGTGATGATTTGTGAATGCTAAAATCTTATAAACAAACAGAATACCAGTATTTATAACCTACCCGTTATATTGACTACGTTACATCTACAAACAGGAACTGAACTCGAAATGGACATCCCTGCAACAACTGACGGCCGAGCGCGCGGTGCAGCTGGGCTCAGCGCACGAGGTGCAGCGCTTCCACCGCGACGTGGACGAGACCAAGGACTGGATCGCTGAGAAGGAGGCCGCACTCGCCACCGACGACCTCGGCAAGGACCTGCGCTCCGTGCAGACGCTGCAACGTACGTACATCACTATATCTACCGTTATTGTCCATAGACAAGTCCATAATCATTTTAACAAGCTAAAGAGTTATGTACAGTAAGAGTCGAATCAGGAAGAAGTTGCGGAGCTTCGTAATTAACATACGCCACTTACCTGTGACCTTACTTATTTAGGTGGTGATGTAAGTGTTGATATTATGTCAATGTTCAATTTGAATCATAATATCATAACAATGGTATGTTTTTTTTTAATTTTTAGTATGATCTCCCAATTTAAGCCACTTTTTAGGTATCTAGAGTAAATCAATCAACTTAATAGAACTACTAGAATACAAATTCTATTGACGAATTTTATCTCCAACAGGTAAACACGAGGGTCTGGAGCGCGACCTAGCCGCCTTAGGCGACAAGATCCGCCAGCTGGACGACACCGCCAACAGGCTGATGTCCACGCACGGGGACTCCGCCGACGCCACGTACAGCAAGCAGCGCGAGATCAATGAGGCCTGGCAGCAGCTGCAGGCGCGCGCCAACGCTAGGAAGGAGAAGCTGCTCGACTCTTACGACCTGCAGAGGTAACGCTCGTTATAATATGTCTGTAGCCTTGACATCAGTTTAGCAGAACACGTTTCCCGCCATTGACGGAGATGAGGAGATATTTTTCGAGGCTTTGTAAATATGTTATCTTATAGTTACATGGTCTTGGGGGAGGCCTTAGCCCAGCAGTGGGACACTATAGGCTAGGAAAAAAAAATAGTTACATAAGTTTAGTTATAAATGTAGATATTTCTTGTTTAGTATAGTTTCTGTTCAATAAAGTTTAGCAGAGTTTTAAAAGATTTAATTATATCAGTGACAATAAAAGTAGGACACATTTAACAAATTTGTGTAGAGCGTTACCCAACACGACTTTTAAAATAATATACATCACTCTAAATATTTTGAGATAGATTTTCAAAAGTTAACCTTACATAAAAACATCAACAATATTTTTCAAAATCTCATCAAGTCCCCAATATTTATTAGGTTCCTATCAGACTACCGCGACTTGATGGCGTGGATCAACTCCATGATGGCACTGGTCAGCTCTGAGGAGCTCGCCAATGACGTCACCGGCGCCGAAGCTCTGCTCGAGAGACACCAGGTAACTACCCCTGTATTATATACATATTCCATATGTACATGAGCCCCATGTTTGAACCAGCAGTGACTAATTGAGTGAAGTCAATATACATCTGTCAATAATTATTGTACAAAGATTTGTTTGTCCAATTTTACCCAATAAAAATCCCTCAACATGTTTGATCTCATTAGAAAACAATGCTAAATATCTCATGTGGATAACTAATGTAATTTGGCGAAGGGGAATGTTATACTTGTGTATGTGGCAAGGTGGACCAAGGAGATAATAAGTGGGTAAATAAGAACAAATAACACATGGTGACTGTATTTCTAGAGCCAGCGTTTGGAGATAGACGCGCGGTACGGCATAATGCCGCAGGTCAGACGCATTGCACGCATGTGTGCCCTCGCCTTACTAACTTGCAAGCCACCGTATCTACGTGTAGTGTTTGTAGTTCCCACTAACTTTCCTGGGTATTACACAACTATCTAGTCTTATTGGGTATCTTAGATTGGACTTCTGTAAAAACGACATTTAAATATTCTCTTATAATATCTTTAAACACAAGTCATATCAATAGACCTTCTTACGACACTATATGTTATGAAAATGCATTTACATTTTACTCTCGTTGGATTGTCATAGTGATATTAAGGTTCATCTTTATCTTAATTATACACAAAAAATGTATTTTGCTTTGCGATTTACCTAAAAAACAATTACCTATTCATTGATTGATAGCAGTTCAGAATCAGTTTAAAAGTCTTTAAGAGCCCTTGAATACAAACACTACAAGTGTAGAAGTGACTTGTAAGAAATAATAAACACCCGTGGATGCAATAATACACACTACACTCGATGTGCTGTTTACTTTCTAATTCGTATTACCATTAATATTAGTGGCGGGGTAGTTACCCTAACCGTTTTACATTAAAACTTAACCGGCAAAGACAACAGCTCTATTAACAATTTTATTTTTTATACTGGTTTCCAATTTTATATGTTGTGATGTACAGTCAATGAAAAAAGTTACACGATTTCATTTTTTATAGTTTTTTACTGAACCATGACTATGAAATAAAATTGATTAAAGTATTTATTGGCAGTCACAATATTACTGCCTAATTAAATATCGAAATTTATAAAATATAGTGTAGCACTTTTACAGTTGATTGTACCCTGTGTGATTTCCAGTTGTTTTTCGTTTGTCTCTATGTGTTTCAGTGTGTTTGTATACTTTTTGTGCAATCTGTCTTCTCGGTTTTGTATTAATTATAAATATTTTCTTTTCAATATGTGTACTTTTCACGTGTGTGTTTTCATAGTCTATTTTAAAGGTGAAACCAAAGTAATTGATGTAACAATTTTGAATAAAATTAAAACAATTCCTATTTATTATTATGGGTCAATTACTAGTAATTATGTAATATTAGACCACACGAAGCGTGCGCAGTTTTCTTACAGCTTCTCTTCGTTCCCGGGTTGAACCCTTATTCACACTGCGATACAATAACAAAAACACGATCTTTACCTTTCGATTCAAGATCAAATATACAATAATTATGTTGCAAGATATCCTCAACTGTTCCGATATTATTTGATATTCAGATTCGGAACGGAAGGTTTGGATCGTGTCATACTATGAGTAGTATTAGTTAAGTGCGCTTGCTAACATGTATCCGTGTGACGTAGGAGCACCGCACGGAGATGGACGCGCGCGCGGGCGCGTTCCAGGCGCTGGAGCTGTTCGGCCAGCAGCTGCTGCAGGGCGGCCACTACGCCAGCGTCGACATCCAGGAGAAGCTCAACAACATGAGCGACGCGCGACAGGAACTCGAGAAGTCAGTACACCTCACTTAAACACACCTTGGATATGTTAAAATACCCAACCTTAAGTATATACTGATTAAAAATAATTAATTACTTAATGCTCAACCTGCAACGAGTTTTTAATTAGGCTGATTAACATTTTAGTAACGTACGCAAATGCTCACATTTAGCTTTCGATTTAAAGATTACGGGTTGTCGTACTGGAAATTGTTCATATCAAGGGCAGAAAAATTATAAAATTCTATACTCCACACATATTTAGATGATCTGGACATTAAGTGCTATGTGCTTAGTTTACATTGTGTATGTGTGGTTTAGGGCGTGGGTGGGTCGTCGCATGAAGCTGGACCAGAACCTGGAGCTGCAGCTGTTCTACCGCGACTGCGAGCAGGCGGAGGGCTGGATGGGCGCGCGCGAGGCGTTCCTCTCGCCCGCCAAGGACGCGCCCGACGCGGCTGACGCTGCCGACGCCGCGCAGCCCGACAACGTCGAGCAGCTCATCAAGAAGCACGAGGACTTCGATAAGGCCATCAATGCTCATGTTAGTAGCAACTTTACGTACTTAGAGTGCTAAAGAAGATAGGTATGCCTATATACCAAAAATGGAAAAAATGTGTTCAAAGGATAGTAAATAATAAATGTTAACCATTATCGAGACCCTTGTTGGCTTGTAGCCCACTAAAAATTGAGAGACTTTCAGTGTGAGCAAACTGAATGAAATCATATTTCTTATTTTCAGTAATGTATTTTGTTTCAAAATTGTTACTTATGTTAAATATGCTTGTACACACAGGAGGAGAAGATCGCTCAGCTGCAGACGCTGGCCGACCAGCTGATGGCTTCGGAGCACTACGCGGCCGACGCCATCGACGACAAGCGGCGCCAGGTGCTCGACCGCTGGCGACACCTCAAGGAGGCGCTCATCGAGAAGAGATCCCGGTACGCACGCTAAACTAACGTGACCAGACGTCCTGTTTTGAACGGGACTGTCCCTTTTTACAATTACGAGTCCCAGTGTCCCCGAAATGAACTGTGGAACACAAAATTGTCCAGATTTCAGAAACCGCGTGAAGATATGTACAAAATTTTCTGAAGTTCTCCTCGATTTCTCTAGTCTTCCATCGTCAGACCTTGACTTCCACATCATGACGCGATATATGACTACATTCCAACAAAAAAGAATGATCAAAATCAGTTCATAAACGACGACCTAACAAACCGATGTCCCGGTCACAGAATAAATGGTCACGTTACGCATAACTCACTTCACTACTCAACCTCTTCCCAAGCTATGTAACATCCTATAATAGCACCGCTTTAATTTAAAACAACTTCCTACAGATTGGGAGATGAGCAGACGCTTCAGCAGTTCTCGCGCGACGCCGACGAGATGGAGAACTGGATCGCCGAGAAGCTGCAACTCGCCACCGAGGAGAGCTACAAGGTAAACTAGATACAGGAAAATTCATCTTCTACAACGTTTCCGATAACTAAGATGAAGTCGCAATCCCGTTTTATCAGATCTAATTAATGTTTAATTTACCATATGCCTACATAACGCATACGAAAAAAATCATCTGCAACGTTTCTAATAACTAAGATGGTGTCGCCTTCCTGTATTACCAGATTCCAATGAATGTTTAATTTACCGTGGGCGTACATGAGTCATAAATGTGGTTGTTGTTCCCTGTAGGACCCGGCCAACATCCAGTCGAAGCACCAGAAGCACCAGGCGTTCGAGGCGGAGCTGGCGGCCAACGCCGAGCGCATCCAGTCCGTGCTGGCCATGGGCGGCAACCTCGTGCAGCGCGGACAGTGCAGCGGCAGCGAGGACGCCGTGCAGGTACACACTATAAACACATTAATCTATATTAAGATAGAGAAGGAAACACATCTAACATATCCTATCCATAGCCCAAATTCGTCTCATCCATAATTTTCAATAGTTTTGTAGCTACTTTGGGCCGTCCATAACTGTTCTTTTATAGAGCAGGGTTGTATGGCCCCTTGGTAGGTGCCCCATCACATTTTAAATTAAAGTTCTCACCAAGGCCTCTGCATGTTGGACCTGTGTCTCCGTGTAAGCCCTTAAAAAGGACCGGGTTTCATCCCTAGAAGTTATCCCGTGTATTGAAAGAAAAAAAGATCTATTTACATTATTAGTTTCTCGACTATAAATAATAACAATATTTTCACCAATCAGGCTCGCTTAGCATCCATCGCGGACCAATGGGAGTTCTTGACGCAGAAGACGACAGAGAAATCTCTGAAACTGAAGGAGGCCAACAAGCAGCGCACCTACATTGCCGCCGTAAAGGATCTCGACTTCTGGCTTGGAGAGGTACGTAATACAAATATAATAAGCTTTTGAACATCACACTGCTATAATGGTAGTATGAGGTTAGAGTTGTTGATTAATATTGTATCTGTATGTAGGTTGAGAGTCTGCTGACATCGGAGGACTCCGGCAAGGACCTGGCCTCGGTACAGAATCTCATGAAGAAGCACCAACTGGTGGAGGCCGACATACAGGCGCACGAAGACAGGATCAACGGTGAGCACTTCTGCTTATTTGTATATTCAACTATTTCATATTTTATTGTGTGGTTTCTGGAATCGCTAGTTCAGAATCGCGAGTTTATACTTTGAATATTGAGTTGCAAATTTAAGTGAGTGATGAAATCAATTTAAAATATGTTTGTGCGCAGACATGAACGGCCAGGCGGACGCGCTGGTGTCGAGCGGTCAGTTCGACAGCGCCGGCATTGGCTCGCGCCGCGCCGCCATCAACGAGCGCTTCGAGCGCGTGCGGAACCTGGCCGCGCACCGCCGCGCCAGGCTGCACGAGGCCAACACGCTGCACCAGTTCTTCCGCGACATCGCCGACGAGGAGTCCTGGATCAAGTGCGTGCTATGACATACAACATTATTACATACATGTATGCTACCTGTAGATTATTTACAATTAAAAAAATGTTTACTTCACTAGGGAGAAGAAACTGCTTGTAGCTTCCGACGACTATGGTCGCGATCTGACCGGCGTGCAGAACCTACTCAAGAAGCACAAGCGTCTTGAAGCTGAGTTAGCCAGCCACGAGCCCGCCATTCAGGCCGTGCAGGAGGCTGGTGAGAAGCTGATGGACGTGTCCAACCTCGGCGTGCCCGAGATCGAGCAGCGCCTGAAGGCCCTCGCCCTGGCCTGGGCCGAGCTGCAGGCGCTGGCGGCCGAGCGCGGCGCCAAGCTGCAGCAGTCGCTCGCCTACCAACAGTTCTTGGCGAAGGTCGACGAGGAAGAGGCTTGGATCAGCGAGAAGCAGCAGCTCGTGGTCGTCGGCGAGTGCGGCGACAGCATGGCGGCCGTGCAAGGCTTGCTGAAGAAGCACGAGGCGCTGGAGGCCGAGCTGGCGGCGCGCGGGGAGCGCGTCAAGGACCTGGCGGCCGACGGCGAGCGTCTGCTGGCCGCCGGCAACCTGCACGCTGACGCACTGTCACACCGCATCCGCGCGCTGCAGGCCAAGCTCGACAAGCTCACGGGCCTGGCCGCCCGGCGCAAGGCCGCGCTCGTCGACAACTCGCTGTACCTGCAGCTGCTGTGGAAGGCCGACGTCGTGGAGTCCTGGATCGCAGACAAGGAGACGCACGTGCGCTCCGACGAGTTCGGCCGCGACCTCTCCACTGTGCAGACGCTGCTCACCAAGCAGGACACCTTCGATGCTGGTATGTGCACCATAACTATTGCTCTCATATAAGTTAAATGTCTATAATACTCCATGCAATATGTAATATCTCTCAAAACATTTCTATAATTGAATAGTCAAAGAATAAATGAAACATTGTAGCTCATTAATGTGGTTAATGGCTAAAATGTGGTTGAGTCAATAACCTAACCGTTATGTCGTTCACCCAGGCTTAGCCGCGTTCGAGCACGAGGGCATCCAGAACATCACGTCGCTAAAGGAGCAGCTGGTGGCGGCGGGGCACGAGCAGACGCAGGCCATCGTGAAGCGTCACGGTGACGTCATCGCGCGCTGGCAGCGCCTGCTGGCCGACTCGGCCGCGCGCAAGCAGCGCCTGCTGCAGCTGCAGGACCAGTTCCGACAGATCGAGGAACTCTACCTTACCTTCGCCAAGAAGGTAATTAGATAAACTTACTGATACACTTAATGATTGTGTCTAAGCTAACCAAATATTTATGATTTTAAAAATCGAATTGAATTACCACATTTTATTACCAGATGCTCTAACTAAGGGATACATTATTAAGTGTTACAAATTAATATTTATCTTCCTTGATCCTTAGGCGTCGGCTTTCAACTCGTGGTTCGAGAACGCGGAAGAGGACCTCACGGATCCCGTGCGCTGCAACTCCATCGAAGAGATCCGCGCGCTTAGGGATGCGCATGCGCAATTCCAAGTAAGTTCTACATATCTTACAAACCTAACTGAGGCCGCAGTTTCAAGACAACAATTTGAAATAAAATACATCTTTAATCTGAGTCTGTTTTACGAGTCTCATCTTGCGCTTCCTTAGGCATCGCTATCATCTGCCCAAAGCGACTTCGAAGCACTAGCGGCTCTGGACGAACAGATAAAGTCGTTCAACGTGGGCGCCAACCCCTACACCTGGTTCACTATGGAGGCTCTCGAGGAGACCTGGCGCAACTTGCGCAAGATCATAGGTAAGTCCAGAGACACATGCCTCATTGTGGTGAAGTAGTCGAAATCTGCGCTTAGCTTATCTACTAAGATCGGTTAAACCTATTTTTTTTTCTGTAGCCTAAATAAGATCCCACTGCTGGGCAAAGGCCTCCCCTTGCTCTTTCCAAACCTCCCTGTCTTTTGCGATTCTGGCCACGTGCGACCCGCATATCTATCTTAAATCTATTAACAGCTAAAATAATAGTCTTAAAATATTGTCTAATTAAATGAATAGATGGGGAAAATTACTATAATTAATTAACGTTTACTATGCGTGTGAGTGACGTAAGCATTGCCTGTCGTATAGCCGAGCGCGACGTGGAGCTGACGAAGGAGGCGCACCGCCAGGAGGAGAACGACAAGCTGCGCAAGGAGTTCGCCAAACACGCCAACGCCTTCCACCAGTGGCTCACCGAGACACGGTATGTACACAACAGTAACACAACTAAACCACCAGTGAATACGCTGTTCTTTTTTTTTCGTGGGAAATCATCAAATGACTCCGCCCGCTGTGGGTGCAGCGAGAGGGACTGTCAGACTCTTACTGACTAAAACCCACTATGTTCCTCCTGGAGCCCTTTGAGTGCCGGGCGAGCGGTAACTCTCACGTATTGATCATGCAATCTTTGGAAAGGAAACCTTAGGGTGTTGCTGCTGGTACTATTACTCAGCATGACTTATGACAGTTTATTTAGGGTAAAATTAAATATAACAATTATTTCAATTGAATTTTCATCTAATATCTAAGCGTATTATGTTCCTTACAGGAGTTTTTCTGAATCATTGTTCTGATACATCTTCAATTTTTGTTTATTCCTTTGCACGTAAAATGACGAACAGATTATGCAATTAGGTATAACTGTTGGAATACCCGGCAGTTCCTGGGAATACCTTACGAAATTTAAGTGATTGTTTGTGAACAGTCGTGTTGACGCTACCATTGATGTACAGGTACCGGCTGCTAGGCTGGGACGGGTAACGTATACGATGTCACGTGTTCATACTAAACTACCGAACGACTGCGGCTTGGCTAAATGTCAGGGCACAACACAACAATTAAACTTTAGAACTCTGATAATTAAAACTATTGCAATGATTAAGCAAGCAGACAAATCTAAAGTAAAATTATTTATATTTCTAACTGTTAGTTACATTAACTTATCTTTCCACTTATGTTTATAAAAAAAAACAGTTCTAAGTAACAAAAGTGAAAGATAAGTTTCAAAACCTTTGCCAAGCCGCTGTTATAAATAAGCCCGTACTGTCGATGTCAACCGTGCAGCTTAATGATTGGCTTCAAACGATATCTGTCGTATTACGTCACGTTTCTATGTCACTTAAATTATTCTAATATTTAATACAAGTTTTTATTTACTACGATACTAATTCACTCTTACTGTCACTGTTTAGATGTTCTACCATAAATTAACCAACACTGTCAAGACTCAATTGGTTCAGAGTCGTTGTACAAAGAAAATTAATAAGTCGTGTTTCGGTGATGTTTACGTAAAACAATTGCTATATAAAACACCTATAAATACTGTAGTTGTTCAGCTTTTGTGAAGCAGTCTGTTTTGAGATAACGTAGTTAATGTAATGTTGTGTTTGTGTGCAGTACATCCATGATGGAGGGTACGGGGTCCCTGGAGCAGCAGCTGGCCACGCTCCGCCAGCGCGCCGGCGAGGTGCGCGCGCGTAGGGCCGACCTGCGACGTCTGGAGGAACTAGGTCAGATATACTTACTATTCTTACATTTAATCTATGTATCCCCATGTTTTCCTAATATTTTCTTTTATATAACTGATGAAATATCTGTGAAAATTCGGGGTTGACCTATCTATCATCAATTATTGACTTACATTACCAATTTATGTATTATTTCATGTTTCCACAGGCGCGGCACTGGAGGAACACCTGATTCTGGACAACCGCTACACCGAGCACAGCACGGTGGGGCTGGCGCAGCAGTGGGACCAGCTCGACCAGCTGTCCATGCGTATGCAGCACAACCTCGAGCAGCAGATACAGGCCAGGAACCACTCTGGTACGATACTCATTCCCTTTTGATATCACGAGGACTTTTGATGTATAGTCACATTGGTTGTGGTTAGAAATTATTCTTCATGTTAATCGTATTCCTTCTACAGGTGTAAGCGAGGATGCCCTGAAGGAGTTCTCGATGATGTTCAAGCACTTCGACAAGGACCGCTCGGGCCGCCTCAACCACCACGAGTTCAAGTCCTGCCTGCGCGCGCTCGGCTACGACCTGCCCATGGTGGAGGAAGGACAGCCCGACCCAGAGTTCGAGGCTATACTTAGTCAGTACCCACAATACATATTCAACTTCTATTTACAGTTAACAAGCACGATACTTAACAATGATTGTTTTACAGATGTGGTAGATCCGAACCGCGACGGCCAGGTATCACTGCAAGAGTACATGGCGTTCATGATCAGCAAGGAGACCGAGAACGTTCACTCCTCCGAGGAAATAGAGAACGCCTTCCGCGCCATCACCGCGCACCAGGACCGCTCCTACGTCACCAAGGATGAGCTCTATGCCGTAAGTATTGCTGCAAAACATGTGACGTCACTATACCGTAACATAGAGTACCTACTAACCAGCTGATTCCCTACAGAACCTGACGAAGGAGATGGCGGACTACTGCGTGGCGCGCATGAAGCCGTACGTGGACAACAAGACGGAGCGGCCCATCCCCAACGCCCTCGACTACATCGACTTCACTCGCACGCTCTTCCAGAACTAGACGCACCACGCGCCGCCCGCGCAGTACATTATTTAACGCATTAAATACAAAAAGAAAAACTTGTTTTTTAATTTGTGACGTATTCCCATCTAACGAGTACTGCGCGGCCGACCGCGCGATCAGCTTGCATTACTATTTATATAGCACTATTAAATGTTCTATTATTCCAGAAGTTTATAGACTGAGTATTAAAAGCATTTTTGAAATTAATCCACATCGTAGATTTAGAGTCCGCGTAACTTGGACTTATATTAAAAATAGTAAGCTGATGTCGGTGCGTTGTCGTTTCGGAGGGCTGTGCTTGTGTTCGGCAGCGAGCAAGCGCGCGCGCCCCGAGCGAGCAACGTGCACGTCGTGCCACTACTTGCGTAGTCACCTTGTACCTTATGGTATATGCAGTAAGGGTGAGAATTCCTTTTCTCTGATGCGAGCAGAGAGATACGAAGCTGCCAGTCTCTACGACTTGACATCAGTATAACTCATTGTAACGTTTGGTAATATAAACTTTCTCTTTGAATTTTCAACGTCTATTCGCATTTCATCATATTTTATAATTTGCTGTGTTTTAAGCTATGACTAATGAATCGTATTTTGTTATTCATTTAATAATATTGTGCTAAGGTACTATTTATTTTTTGTATTCTCTAATTTTTCAATAAATATTTATTTCCAAATTAAATTGTTTATTTTCCAATAAAAGTCAGTGGTCCATTTATACAGTACATTATTTATGTAATAAATTATCTGTTAAATTTCATTAATATTATTCCTATTTTACAGTTATCATAAATATAATCTTTATAATCATACATATTTGTTATATTAATTTATGTTATTTTCACCAGAATGGTGTGTTTAAGTTACAAATTACGTTAAAAAATTATTATATTTTAATAAGACGATAAAATTACTATTTATACATATTTACAAATAGGACTATCATACTTTGGTGCTATCAAAATCATTTTAGACATAACAAATCGTCTTAGAATACAGAATAAGTATCTTTGCGATTATTACATTTAGCCAGACTACAATTTAGTTTTACTTGTCATAATAAAGCCATCAAGGCACTGCGCGTACACAACAGACAATGTATTATATTTACAACGACATGTAATATGGTGAATGAGGCCACTACCAGTTGGTTGACTACATTTGATCAATATTCTCACGCATTGCGATGTGAGTAATAATGCGAGTACCATTAAACTCGCTTCTTACTTCCGTTTCATATCCACACATAGTTAGACTCACTAAGTATCCAAATCGGGATAATCCTTCTTCAATGAAGAGCTTAAGCCAGCAATTCTTTGAAACACATGTTAGTGGCATGTTAGCTGGTGTGCTAGAGCTGCGCTCGCTGCAGCAGGCGGAACTCCTGGGACGTGACGAGGGGCTGCAGCTTGTCCAGCAGCGGCTGCGGCAGCGGCGCGCGCGCGGGCTGCAGGTAGGGCACGGCCAGCAGCTCGCGCACCGCCGGCCGCGCGCGCGCGTTGTACGTCAGGCACCACTTCAGCGCCGCGAGCAGCGACGGAGGGAGGTCTGCCACAACAAACAATTCATATTGTTACATTGCGAAAGTTACTCAGTTACTTCATGATAGTCAAACTACTGCACTAACTTTCCTAAAACTTGTTATAGAGTGAGTTTCGTTGCTAACTTTTTATAATTTTACTAAAAATAGTAACATATTATAATGATAACAAAAGTTCGATATTTTAGCCTGAAATTGTTAATCTGAAGGAAAATGGAACTTAACATGTAAATGAAAATTTGCGAGACATAAAATAAAGTAAAACTTACGCTCCACGGGCGGGTAGTCGATGCGATGATTAGGGTCGAGTATGGCGGCCAGCTTGGCGAGGTTAGGGATGTGCCCGAAGGGGGTGCGCCCGTACACCATGCTGTACAGGATGCAGCCCAGGGACCACACGTCCGAACGGAACGAGATCTGCCATCAACACATCGGTTAAAATATAGATCGTTTATCCAATTTCTTATGTGATGCTTAATAATAGCACAAAGAGTAGTAATATGAACACTGTTTTTTAACTGACTTTGGATATAAAAACCATAACTCTTATTTACAATGTCTTCAGGTACCTAGAACTTTCAACTACATAACGAGTTAGAGTGTATTACCTTAATAGGAGCGCTACCATCGCCGTTGGCGACGCCATACCCGCCGGCGCCGCCCATGAGCGCCTCGGGGCTGATGTAGGAGTAGGTGCCGGTGGCCTGCGAGCGCACCACCGACGTCGCGTCGCTGCTGATGGCCGACGCGATGCCGAAGTCGATCAGCTTCAGGCGCCCGCACACCAGCAGGAAGTTCGCCGGCTTTAAGTCCGCGTGAATTACGCCTGAGGGACGCGAATGACAATAATAATTATAAATAGTAAATTAAACCAACAAACTGGTCTATCCGTGTTTGCACTGGCTTTATCGTTATCACAACAGAACATCTTGGTGATCTAAGTTGTAGCTTCAGGTAAATATTATTAAAATCAGATTTATACTTTATCCAGAAAAGATAACAGAGAATTTTGTTACATTTTGTGGCTTATGCCAGATAAATGGAGTTATCACAGTATATTACCATGTTCGTGTATGTAGTGCACTGCATGCAGCATCTCCTCCCAGTAGTGCAGCACGAGCGCGGGCGGCAGGCCGGCGCCGCGCGCCTTCAGGAACGACGACAGGTCCGTCTCGCCCACCTCCAACACCATGCGCAGGAACTGGTTCGTGCGGTCGTACTCACTGCAAGCACATAATATACACCTTGTTAAGCTTAGAAAACGGATATGGAACCACTAACTCAATTTTAAATTTACTTTTTATAGTAAAACTAGCAATTTATAAATGCTTTGAGTCAAATGATATAATATTACTTTTCAATCTAAATGTGATTTAATTTACAAATTGCCTTCATAATATAAGCAGTATGAAAATACATAAAGACGAAATACAACAAATTACTCAAGACTTAGTTAAAAAAGCTAACAGAATATTAGTTGTAATTAAGTCAATGAATGCTTACTAGTCAAATAGCCTGATGACTCTGTCGGAGTTCTGCAGTTCCCGCAGCAGGCGGACCTCGTTGATGTAGCCCTGTGCCAGCTCATGGTCTGTTGCTAAGTACACACACTTCACGGCATATTCACTTGATGTGCCTACTTCTAAAACCTGTAATAGAAGATAGAATATATACAAATTAAATTATTTGTTTACAAATTATAATAAGAAATGCATAGTTATGTGTATGTATACAGCATAGGCGACATTAATTTAAGGGGGTATAAAATAAAATTAATACTATTAAATGTAACATCACTACAAATATTACATCTTGTTTCTTTATAATAAAGTAATTAAAAAAAATATATAGTAATTTATATTGGGTCACAAATTAAATATGATTTTTCACATGCATACAAGTAGAAAAAATGTCAAGCAAATTGAATGGAGGCAATAATATGAGTAATTATAAGCTTAAATAAAACCTGTCTTGACAAGTTAAGACTTGTCCAAATCAAGTTAGAAAAATCACTTTGTTTAGTTTGTCTGAACATAAGGACCTTGATTAAAAACCTGAATTGAGGGTTCATAACACAAAAACTCTAAATACAGGGTATAAAAATTGTTCTTATTTTTTGAACTGTATTGGACCTTCTGCATATTGGATTTCAAAAAGGTAGTATAAACCACATGTATGTAATTGCATGTATGTAAGTGTGACTTGTGAGATGACGTCAGATAGGAATGTGTGGAGGAAGAAGACATGCTGCACTGACCCCAAATAATATTAATTGGGATAAGGGCAGGGGAATAATGATGATGATGTATCTAAAGCGGCATATACACTGTAGATCTAAATTTTAGAAGAGTTTTGATTGATTTTTATTAGTATTTAATTAGAATGTACTCACTTTGTACACTTCACTGGAGCCTCCGACACCCAGCTTCTTGATAAACATGTACTTCTTATCTTTTATACTTGTTGTCTTGAACAATATCTTGTTGTTAGAGTTGTTGTTGACCACTCCCTGAGGATAAGAGGGTGTGGCCACATAGGACGCCGGCATAGCCTTCCTGTTCTGAGGAGTCTCAGGCACAGGGACGGGGACAGGTGCAGGCTCTGCTCGTGGAGGAGGACACATCCCCTCATCCTTCGCATGGTTCTGTGTAAACAGCTCACATCTCACTCTGTCTCTATTCTGTATTAAGGCTTTCTGAGGGGTCTTCTTTTGACTTTTTTTATTGGATCCCGGTGTAAACTTTCTGATACCTGACTTCATCTTAGGTGTGGCCGATTTTAGTTTCTGGCCACTGTTGGGTACCTTGGCAGTCTCTGGAGTTTTCTTCACGGTAGAATTTGGAATACGCGTGTTAGCATTTTGTTGCACTAAGATACTACGCTTTTTCATTTCAGAGTTTGGATACACATTTGAATTTAAATTTACACTTTTGTGTGCACTTTGCATTATAGGATTTTCTTTAGCAGGACATTTCTGACTCGATGCCCAATTATAGTCTGTCACGTTTTCTTTGTCATGCTCATTATAACTGGCTTTCTTTTCTGATGCAAATGCTTTAATGTCTTTCGGTTTAGGTTTAACTGTAGGCGTGAAAAAGTCTTTGTTTATTTTTTTTACAGGTGATGGTTTTTTCGCTACGGTTTGTCCAAAAGAATTATCACTATCGTCGGCGGAGGAAAAGCTGGAGTCAGGGCTGTCGGCTACATTATTCAGGGGCATCAAATTAGCCAGCAATGCCGACATCGGCATTGGAGCAAACTTGATGCTGTTCGACGTTGATTCCGAATTACCGCTCATGATTAACTTGTTTTAATACATCCGCAAGTAAAACTTAATTTCCTTTTTGACTTATGAACCAATTTCCACAAGTAATTAAACACAAAAATGCAATACAATAATTATTTCAGTAGTTCTAAACTTTCGCAGCCGTTGAACTTTTGAACATTTTGACAGTTTGTTTACTGTACGCATGACAGCCGAAGGGCTGCCATAACAAAAAAATCGATTTTTGAATGAGTCGATTTCATGAATTAAAATATAGTCTGAGTTATAGTCGACTTAAAAAAAGTTAAATTGTAATCGATTTATTTTTCACGTCTTGCTTATTTTGACTTTTTTACAGGGTCCATAAACCTAGTATTATAAAGAAGATTTTTCGAAATTATCACAGATAGATTTAACTTTTTATACAAAGTCTTATTTATTGAACACAAACAATACTAAACACAATACTAAACAATAAATATCTACATTTGTAACTAAACTTATGTAACTAAAAGACTTTAACTTTTTTATATTATACTAAATATAAAATAAAAGGTAATATATTTAATTATTACAAATTCATTTTGCTATTATTATAAAAATATAGTGTAACATATAGTATTTATAGAATTTGTCTCTCGCAGTGTTTGTGTCGAATTTCTTTGAATTCCTCCACAAGATTACTATAGTCCACAAGATACCTGCGACATTAGCGAGTTCGTTTTAAAGACAGCTTTACTTTATAAGTTCTTTTTTTAAGTTTAAGTTTTTAAACATGATAACGACGTTTGTGTACAAAAATAGAACGCATTTTGAAAAATAATCATGTTATTATACCTTGTAAAATATAGCTTGATACCTGTGACATTACCGAACGTTTTATGAAGACAGCTACAACCCAAATTTTATTTTTAAATGTTCAAATTTTTTAACATAAAAACGACGTTTGTGTATAAAAATAAAACGCATTTTTAAAAACAATCATGTAATTATAAAGATACCAGTTAAAATATGAGTAATTTAAGTAAAATTTAATATTTCTTAAATAATTTTTGGTTCTTAGCTTACTTTATAAATGCACTTTGAAGAGCTCTAGGGACGTGCAAGTGACTGACAGATGATTATCGATAAAATACTACTATGAAAATTTCACTAATATAAAATGTAGTTATTTAGTTTGACAATAATGGTTTCGCGTGCTGGAAACAAGCGGGCGCCATCGTTTTTGAGTCAGTACGAGTGCTGAGTTTAAAATAATATTTATTGTAAATAATGTAACACATATGCTAAATTGGTATGCATAAATGCTATCACTAGTTTTAAACATAGATTATATATTTTGTTCCTTTTTTATTTTCATTATTATGTAAGTTTAATTAAAAGTTAAGTTAGTAAGATAATTAAGTAATAGAACAGTATTATATTCAGTTTAAGGTAATTTGTTGTAATGTCTAGTTTTAAGGAATTTGCTGCGCCCTCACAGGGTGATGTATATAGTTATAAGGAACTGTGCAACTGTAACTGTAACTATGTACATTATGCAATAAATAAATAAATAAATAAATGACGCGATGCAGACGCCTTGTATACGCTACCATTGTTTTGTTGATATTTGTGTTTCTATGGTGTTATTTGTGTTACTTTATTTGGTGTTACCTTTTTTTGGTTTGCCAAAATGCCGAAAAGACAAAAAAAGACTGTTTTGAATAGTGAATGTCGCGAATTTGTGATCCGTTCGCGCGATTATTTTGAATTATTTTTGTTTTATTTCATTTAAATCAACTACAAATACATTTATTTTTA
>CALNXA010000024.1:0-49294 GCA_941860345.1 Chrysodeixis includens
TCGAGCCCTCGCCAGGGCAACGCGAAGCCTGGCGCAGACAAGCCCGCCTCGTCGTGTTCCGAAACTGGGAACTTCGGCTATCCAGGCCGACGGCGGGGCGGGCGACGGTCGAGGCGATCCGCCCACACCTACAACAGTGGGCGGAGAGGCGGTACGGAAAATTGACGTACCGCCTCACACAGGTGCTGACCGGACACGGGGCCTTCGGGCACTACTTGTGCCGGGTGGCCAAAAGAGAGGCCACCCCAGCGTGTCATCAGTGCGGTGATCCCGATGACACCGCACTGCACACGCTGGCCCTGTGTCCGGCCTTTGAAGAGCCTCGCACCGCCCTAGTGTCTGCGCTGGGCGGGACAGATGTTTCCGCGCTGCCGGCTGTTGTCGCATCCGCGCTCAGCAGCCGCGCGGCGTGGGACGCACTGGCCTCCTTCTGCGAAACCGTTATGTCGCAGAAGGAGGCCGCGGAGCGCGTCCGGGAAAATGAGCCGGGCGCGCCCCAAATACGCCGACGTCGAGTGGGGCGGCGAAGGGCCGCGCATGAGCGCTCCCTCCCGCCCTAACTAGGGTCCGGGCGGCGGCACGGGGGTGCCGTCAGCCCAGTCAAGAGGACCCACGACGGGGGGACCACATTCGGTGCTATGGGTGTGGTCCCAATACGAGGCGACGAGGCCGACGCCCTTTACACGTCGGCCTCCATCAACAATGCGATTATGCAACCCGCCGGCTCTCAACTGGCCGGCGGACGCCCGCGGTCGGTGCATGAAGTAGTACCATGCACTGCCATGCACCGACACAAAAACGCGGATGACGTAGCACAGCGGTTCAGGTTTAGTCAGTAAGAGTCTGACACTACCCGCGGCTCCCCCCGGGGTCGCGGGTGTCCATGAGGATTCCCCCGCTTTACCAAAAAAAAAAAAAAAAAAGGTTAGGTTAGGTTGGGGTGCTGATGTGCTGAGAGACCTCCTCGTGGTGCACCCTGGGCAACGGTTCCTGTTTTTATGTCAGGGCCGGCTAACATCTCGCACGGAGGAAGACAACCTCCTTAAAAAATCACTAGGTGGGGCCCTACCCTAGTGGGCCGGCGACTGCGGTCGCGGGTGTGCCCGACCAGTGTCAACAGCTGGTCGGGCATAGTATACCGTAACCCGGCAAGTAACTGTCGGAACGGGGGCCGTTGCCCTTTTAAGGGCGGGGGCTGCGAGGAAGAAAACCTCTGTAAAAAATTACTAAGGTGCGCCCTTTTGGGCGGCGACTTTTGTCGCAGACGCTCCCTCTCCCATATCTCCTCTGTTGAGGAGAGCGGGTTGAAGGGAGGAGGGCGAGTCCGGTTGGCGGCTTTTGCTGACCGGACCGCAGCCCGCCGGCGTCCTGGACGTATTCCGGGTAGCGGCGGCGGGCGGGGGTAGGAAGAGGGCGGCGGGTCCGATGTGCACTCACACTGCCTTCGGACACGGTCTTGTTAAGACCACCGCCGGCCGACCCGTAAGCCGCAGCGAGGGTCAGGGTGGACCTTACGCGGCCCGGGGGCCTTACCTTAACCGGTTGGGTCACGAGGACGGAAAACCTCTATAAAAAACCCCCAATCCTAAGCTTGGTTGCCACGGCGAGAGGATGAATGGCTGGAGGGAGTCCAGTTCCGAGTGGTATCCCCGACGAGGTACCGGTCGCCACCTCGAAGGGTTACGCTAGACTTTTCCCGGGTACAGGGGGCACTGCCCGGGAACGACGCCTGTATTTCCCCCATAATCGTGGGAACAGATATGGATAATTGCAATTTTTCAAACACCAAAACTGACGTTGATGGAGGACGTGTGACTCGGTCGGGCTCCCGATCGAGTCTCGCTGAGAAGGCGATGTTTAAATCGCCTCGGGTATCGCTGGAGCGGATTGTTGTTCGCGACAGCGATATGGAGTTGGCGGAGTCGGCGTCGTGCCGCTCCCAGTCGCGCGGCAGCTCTGCCGAGCGCAATCAGCGAAAGCGTCGCAAGCGCGACGAATCAGCTGAAGGAGTAGATGCGGGACCACAACCCGCATCGGACTGCGAAAGCGAGGTCTCACTGGCTTCGTCGACGCAGTCCATTAGTCTCAAATATATAGGGCTCCAAAAACAAAGGGAGCTCTATAAAAAGCTCACAGTGGAGGCAGCGCCTTGTCGGACCCGTGAGCTCGATGAGCAGGAGGCTAGGGAGAGGCAAGAGGCTCGAGCGGAAGTGAGAGACCTGCTCAACTCTGGCCTCAGACCTACAAACCCCTCTTTGGCCAAGGAGCAGATAGAGGGGTCCCTAATGTCAATCTTGGAGGTGGCTCGCACCTCCAAGAATATAAAAGGAGGCCTAATCAAGAGGCTGAAGGATGCGGTGGAGACCATCCAGGGCGGTGTTCGCGCCCTGACGAGCTCCACCGCACTGGACGGCTTGCTCGCCGAGAACGCTCGGCTGAGCAAAGAGCTGGAGGACCTGAGGGCACAGGTCGGGGCCGTGCGAAAACAGATGGCCCCAGCCGCCCTCGACCTAGAGGAGCTCAAGCGTTCCATCATGGTGTCAGTGGGCACCATGATGGACGCAAAACTCGACGGCCTTAAGGGCCGGCTCCCGCCGGAGCCCATTCTGCGTCCGCCCTTAGCGGCGGACAGAAGACGTGCGGCAGCGGAGGCATCGGGCAGTGTGCCCAAGCCCACCGCTTCATCAGCGACATCCTCGGGGCCTGTCAAGAGGCCTGTGGTGGAGAAGCCCACCGCAGGTCAGGCCCCGAGGGCATCGACGAAGAAGACGACAGCGACGACGGCGGCAACAAAGACGACGGCGACGAGGAGGAAGGCGGCGCCGCAAACTTCGGCCCCGACAGCCACTCCACAGCCGTCAACTTCGGCTGCACCGCCACAAGCGGCGGATGACGGCAGTTGGGCCAAGGTGGTCGGCCGCAAGGCCAGGAGAAAGGCGGCTAAGAAGGCCCAGCCGGCGGTGCCTAAACCGCCGCCGGCACCTAAGAAGAAACAAGCCTCGAAGAGCCAAAAAAAGAGGGCGCAGAAGCAGCGAGCTGCTGCCCGCAAGGCTGCGGTCGTGCTCACCATCGACGCGGAGGCGGAAGGGCGCGGCATAACGTATGCCAAGATCCTGGCGCAGGCGCGCGATGCAATAAACGTGTCTGAGATGGGGATCGATATGGCGGTCGACCCCATCCGGATACGGAGGGCGCAGACTGGCGCGCGAATCCTCCAGCTCCCTCGCGGTGTGAGCCAGGAGGCGGCCGATCAGATGGCCGAAAAACTTAGGGCCGCCTATGCCGGCGACGTCAAGGTCTCCCGACCTGTAAAGTGCGCGGAGCTTCGAGTCACAAACCTCGATGACTCCGTCACTAAACAGGAGATCTGCGACGCCGCCGCCCGGCAAGGAAAGTGCGCCTCTGCCTCGGTGAAGGTGGGGGAGCTTCGAATTGGCCCAGGGGGCACATTTACAACAATAATAAAGTGCCCCCTCTCGGCAGCTCACCTGCTGGTAACAAACGCCAGGCAGAAGTTCTTGGTGGGCTGGAGCTCGGCGCGGGTCGTGCAGTTGCAGGCCCGCCCGATGAAATGTTTTAGGTGCCTGGTGCTGGGGCATACAAGGCCAGTGTGCGCCTGCCCGACGGACCGCAGCGGACTTTGTTACCGCTGCGGCGAGCCTGGCCACAAGGTGGCAGCCTGCACTGCCCCAGCCAAGTGCGCCATCTGCGCCGAGCTGGGCCGCAACTCAGCCCACCAGATGGGAAGTCGGGGATGCGCTCCCCCGGCTCTCACAAAGCGGGTGGCGCCCACAAAGGCGCCCACGCCCACTGCCGCAAAGCCGCAGGCCAAACCCTGCGAGGAGGAGATGATGGAGCATTAATGGACCAAGTCCGACCACATCTCCTCCTCCAGGGGAACCTGAACCACTGCGCCGGCGCTCAGGACCTTCTCCTGCAGACGCTGGCGCAGTGGTCTATCGACGTCGCAGTGGTGGCGGAGCCGTATTTTGTTCCCCCGCGATCAAATTGGGCGGGGGACATCAGCGGCTCCGTCGCCATTATCGCTGCGACCGGACCCGGTTCCCAGCCCCTACACGTCATCCGTAGGGGCGCCGGGTACGTTGCGACGCACTGGGGCCCGTACGCAATAGCGGGGGCCTACTTCTCCCCGAACAGGGGCCTCGCCGAGTTCGAGTCATTTATGGCCGAGCTTGAGGCCCTTGTTCGTTCGTTGGCGCCGCGTCCGGTGATTGTGCTGGGCGATCTCAACGCCAAGAGCGCGGCGTGGGGGAACCCAGCCACGGACGCGCGCGGGGAGGTGTTGGAGGAGTGGGCCCTAGGGCTCGACCTGGCCCTGCTCAATAGGGGCCGGGCCCATACGTGCGTGCGTCGCAACGGAGGGTCCATCGTCGACGTGTCTTTCTGCGCCCCATCCATTGCGGGGCGTGTCAATGACTGGCACGTCGAGGAGGTGGAGACGCTGTCCGACCACAAGTATATTCGGTTCAGCGTCTCGACTCCTGGAGGTTCTGGGGCTCAACCAGTCACGAGCCCCGGAACTCCACGATGGGCCCTCAAACAGCTCGACAGAGAGCTGCTGATCGAGGCGGCCATCGTCGCCGATTGGTGTTCACCACCGGCGGGCCGCTCAGTCGACACCGAGGCAGAGAGATTCCGCCGCATACTCACAATAATATGTGACGCGGCGATGCCTCGGGTCAGGAAGCGGCCGAACCGCCGGGCGGTGTACTGGTGGTCGCCGGAGATCGCAGCTCTCCGGGAGGCGTGCCTGGCGGCGCAGCGGGTATACACCCACCACCGCTCCAGGCACGCTCGTCGAGGTAGGGACGAGGCAGCGGAGGCCCCCCTTTACAGGGCCTACCGTACGGCGAGGAGCAATCTCCGTATTGCCATCCTGGAAGCAAAAGCAACAGGGTGGCAGGAGATGCTGGAGGCTCTCGACAGGGATCCGTGGGGGCGACCGTATCTAGCGGCCCGGAACAAGCTCCGGGCCGCGGCGCCCCCGATCACGGAGACCATGGAGCCCCAGCTGCTCCGAACCGTCGTCTCGTCCCTATTCCCAGCAGGGACTGATTTCGTTCCTCCGGTGGCAAGTGCGACACAACCACCGTACGAGCCACCGGAGGAAATCTCGGAAGGAGAACTGAGGGCGTCCATTGACCGCCTTCGCCCGAAGAAGACCGCCCCAGGGCCCGACGGCGTGCCGGCACAAGCGCTGGCACTGGCCCTGGGACCCCTCGAGGACCGTCTGCGGGGTCTGCTCAACTCGTGTTTAGAGTTGGGCAGATTCCCTAAAGTTTGGAAGGGAGGCAGACTGGTCCTCCTCAGAAAGGAGGGGCGTCCGGCAGATTCGCCGTCCGGTTATAGACCGATTGTCTTGCTGGACGAGGCGGGCAAGCTCTTTGAGCGAGTCATTGCTGCCCGCATCGTCCGGCACTTAGACCGGACGGGTCCGAATCTGTCGGACTGTCAATTCGGGTTTCGGGCGAGGCGGTCCACATTGGACGCCTTGCAGATGGTGAGGGAGTTCGCCACGGATGCGGCGGCGCGAGGAGGAGTGGCGTTGGCCGTCTCACTGGACATTGCCAACGCCTTCAACTCGCTGCCGCATCAATGTATAGTAGCGGCGCTCCGATACCATGGGGTGCCGCTCTATCTACAGCGTGTCGTGGCGGACTACCTCGCCGATAGAAGTGTCTCGTTCGCGGGGCAGAACGGCCTGCAGCGCCATCAAACGGGGCGCGGTGTTCCACAGGGGTCAGTCTTAGGACCCCTCCTGTGGAACATCGGGTACGACTGGGCCCTGAGAGGGGCCCTATACCCCGGCATGCAGGTCGTCTGCTACGCGGACGACACCTTGGTTTTAACCCGGGGGACAGACCCCCGGGAATGCATGCGGATTGCGGCCTGCGGCGTCCAATTGGTCGTGGGTCGCATCCGCATGCTAGGTTTGGAAGTGGCTCTGGGGAAGACCGAAGCGCTAATGCTGCACGGTCCCCGGAGCCGGCCCCTGCCCGACTCGTGCCTGACAGTGGAGGACACTCAAATCCCGCTGTCAGGCACAATGAAGTATTTAGGTTTGGTCCTCGATGGGCGGTTGAGCTTCCGGGAGCATTTCAAGCGGCTGGCGCCAAGACTCCAGGCCGCCGCTCTCGCTCTCGGAAGACTCTTGCCAAACATCGGGGGCCCAGACGTTGGGTGTCGCCGACTCTATACAGGAGTCATAAAATCGATGGCCCTGTACGGCGCACCCATCTGGTGCGATGCGCTCAAGCCCGAGCACCGGGCGGTTTTGCTCGGTGCGCAGCGGGTGGTGGCCAATAGGGTCGCCCGGGCGTATCGCACCGTCGGGCAGGAGGCGGCGTGTGCCCTGGCGGGGACTCCCCCCTGGGATTTGGAAGCGAGGGTGCTAGCGGACCTCTACACCCGCTGCACCTCGCTCCGGTCCCGGGGCTTGGACCCCTCGCCAGGGCAACGCGAAGCCTGGCGCAGACAAGCCCGCCTCGTCGTGTTCCGAAACTGGGAACTTCGGCTCGCAAGGCCGACGGCGGGGCGGGCGACGGTCGAGGCGATCCGCCCACATCTACAACAGTGGGCGGAGAGGCGGTACGGAAAATTGACGTACCGCCTCACGCAGGTGTTGACCGGACACGGGGCCTTTGGGCACTACTTGTGCCGGGTGGCCCAAAGAGAGGCCACCACAGCGTGTCACCAGTGCGGTGATCCAGATGACACCGCACTGCACACGCTGGCCCTGTGTCCGGCCTTCGATGGGCCTCGCGCCGTCCTCGTGTCTGCGCTGGGCGGAGTAGACGTCTCCGCGCTGCCGGCTGTTGTCGCAGCCGCGCTCAGCAGCCGCGCAGCGTGGGACGCACTGGCCTCCTTCTGCGAGACCGTTATGTCGCAGAAGGAGGCCGCGGAGCGCGTCCGGGAAAACGACCCGGGCGCGCCCCAAATACGCCGACGTCGGGTGGGGCGGCGAAGGGCCGCGCATGAGCGCGCCCTCCCGCCCTAACCAGGGTCCGGACGGTGGCACGGGGGTGCCATCGTCCGTAGTAGAGGACCCGCGACGGGGGACCACATTCGGTGCTATGGGTGTGGTCCCAGTATCAGGCGAAGAGGCCGACGCCCTTTACACGTCGGCCTCCAACAACAATGCGATTTTGCAACCCGCCGGCTCTCAACTGGCCGGCGGACGCCCGCGGTCGGTGCATGAAGTAGTACTACGCGCTGCCATGCACCGACACAAAAACGCGGATGACGTAGCACAGCGGTTGAGGTTTAGTCAGTAAGAGTCTGACACTACCCGCGGCTCCCCCCGGGGTCGCGGGTGTCCATGAGGATTCCCCCGCTTTACCAAAAAAAAAAAAAAAAAAAAAAAAAAGGTTAGGGATATTGCGCAGTTGCGCATAACCTGCTTTGCGGCACGACGCCAGTACACGCGCTACCGCAGAAGACGCCGAAGAGTCCAGGCCGAAGAAGACGAACTGCACGACGCCCTGAGGGCCAGCGTCAAGGCCTTGAAGATCGCGATCGCCGAAGCTAAGTCGCAGAGTTGGACCGAGCAGCTGGAGGCTCTCGATGTCGACCCGTGGGGCCGACCCTACAAGATGGTGAGGCGCAAACTGCGCCCCTGGACGCCCCCGCTGACGGAGAGCCTCCAGCCGGAGCTGCTGAACGACGTGGTTTCCACCCTGTTCCCGACAAGAGGGGACCACATCCCGCCTACGATGCGCATCAACCAACAGCGCACAGAGCCGAGCTACCCCGATCCTGTACCTGAGGTTTCGGAAGAAGAGTTGGGGGCCGCGGTGTTACGACTCTCATTAAAAAACACCGCGCCCGGTCTAGACGGAATACCGGGGAAGGCGTGGGTCCGAGTCCTCAAAGGGGAGGATCGGGCGCTAGAGCCGCGGGTGAGGCGCCTGTTCAACGCTTGTCTACAGCAGGGCCAGATCCCGAGGAGTTGGAAGACCGGCAAGCTGGTCCTGCTGAAGAAGGACGGCCGGGACGCTTGCACACCTTCGTCGTATCGACCTATTGTCCTGCTCGACGAGGTGTGCAAGCTTTTCGAAAGAATTGTGGCTGGGCGCCTTATCAGCCATTTGGAGGGCGTGGGCCCAAATTTGAGTGAGGCCCAGTTTGGTTTTCGCCGCGGTCGCTCCACCCTAGACGCAATAGCACGCGTCCGCACGCTCTCGGAGGAGGTTGTCGCCCGCGGTGGGGTTGTTTTGGCGGTGTCTTTAGACATTGCTAACGCATTCAACACCCTGCCGTGGGGCTGTATTAAAGAAGCGCTCAGGTACCACCAAGTTCCTCAGTACCTGCAGCATACCATCGCTGCGTACCTCTCCGAGAGGTCAGTGAGATACCCGACGCGCCAGGGGTGGTGCGACCGGGTGATGTCGTGCGGCGTTCCACAGGGGTCGGTTCTCGGGCCCCTGCTTTGGAACGTCGGCTATGATTGGGTTTTACGGGGTGCAAACCTGCGGGGGGTCGACGTTGTATGTTACGCAGACGACACTCTTGTCACGACACGCGGCCCCTCGTACAGGGAGGTGGCCCTTCTAGCCACGGCTGGTGTGGCTCAGGTTGTCGCCCGCATTCGGCGACTCGGGTTAGAGGTGGCGTTGACTAAGTCGGAGGCCCTTTGCTTTCATGGGCCCCGACGAGCGCCTCCGGTAGGTTCATCTTTGGTTGTGGGTGGTGTCTCCATCGGCGTCGAGTCGACGATGCGGTACCTAGGCTTAATCCTCGACAGCCGGTGGAGTTTCGAGGCGCATTTCACTCGACTATCACAAAAGTTGGTTGGCGCCGCTGGCGCGCTCTGTGGTTTGCTCCCGAATTTGGGGAAACCGAACTCCGCATGCCGTCGTTTGTATGCGGGAGTGGTGCGCTCCATGGCACTATATGGAGCGCCCATATGGGCAAGCGACCTCGGTGCCCGACACAGGACCCTTCTGCGGAGACCGCAACGGGTCATGGCACTGAGGTGCGCAAGAGCGTATCGCACCGTGTCGTACGAGGCGGCATGTGTGATGGCGGGGACCCCACCATGGGACCTCGAGGCCGAAGCGTTGGCCTCTGCATACCGGCGAAAGGCCGAAGCGCGCGCGCGAGGCACGGAGCCAAGCGCAGAAGAGATGAAGAGCCTGAAGACAGCACTCCGGCGAAGATTACTAAGAAGATGGCGGGAACGTTTAGAGTCCCCAACAGCTGGCCGACTTACGATCGCGGCCATCCGCCCAGTACTCAAACGCTGGGTCGAGAGGCAACGCGGGGGGGTGACCTTCCGCCTAGCGCAGGTACTCTCGGGGCACGGTTGCTTCGGGAGATACCTGTGCAACGTGGTGGGGAGGGAACCCACCACCGCGTGCCATCACTGTGGCGACGCGGAGGACACTTCGCATCACACCCTTGCGGAGTGTCCTGCCTGGACGACCCAGCGGGCCGAGTTGGCCGCGGTCGTCGGAGCTGATTTGTCGCTGCCGGCCATCGTCAAAAATATGGTTGGCAGTCAAGATGCCTGGAGGGCAATGGTCTCCTTCTGCGAAAACGTCATATCGCAGAAGGAGGCCGCAGAACGGGCGAGGGAAGAAGATCCCTCGTCCCTCGATATACGTCGCAGACGCACGGGCCGCAGAAGAGCGGCCCATACACGTCATATGCCACCTTAACGGCATTTGGGCGGCGGAAAAATTCGGACATCCGCCGCCCACAACAGAGTAGGGGTCGACGGGTCACCACACCTACGACCCGTCGGCAAATTTAGTGTAGGGCCCGATCAAGGGCAAAAAATCTAGAGTAGGACCCGCAAGTCACAAGCGGGCGTCGCCGGCGGGGTTGCGGAAGTTAATACGCAAGTATTCCCCATGACCTCGTCCCCATACCAAGGCGAGGATGAAGGCAAAGTGGTGGTTTTAGTCCGTGGGAGTCGGACATAACCCGCCGCCGACTCCGAACTTTGCGGCGGGTATCCATAAGGGATTTCCCCACTATAAAAAAAAAAAAAAAAAAGGTTAGGTTAGGTTAGGTTAGGTTGGGGTGCCTGGCAGAAAACCTCCTCGAGTGCTCAGTGTCTGCTGGTTCTCCTTGTTTCACGAGAGCTAGCAGGCGCTGGGACGGTGCACCCTGGGCGCGGGCAACAGCCTCCTCGTGGCAAGGGGGAGACTGTTGCCCGTGGCGAATTTCTGCCGGAGCGGAGGAGTCGCTCCCGAGGGCTCCCTAGATGCGCTCTGCAGCTGCAGAGTGCATGGCTAGGGGGCGAGGTGGGATAGGCCGCGGGCCACTGTACGGTTCGCGGTCTAGGGGTCACCGCGGTGTGTATGTCGCGGTGGCCAAAGGGGGAAGACCGTGGGTTGCTCCTCAACCTGCGGTCGAAGGGCATCCGTGGCGAGTGTTGAGCCACGGTGCTAGGTAGGTTAAGTTAGTTTTAGGTCAAAAAAAAAAAAAAAAAAAAAAAAAAAAAAAAAAAAAAAAAAAAAAAAAAAAAAAAAAATTAGGTTAGGATTTAGGTTACATACCGCACAGCGGGCGGTATACCCTGCACCGGAGGCATCCGCTGGCCTCGGGAGGACCAAATACCCTCCCAAAAAGAGCGGCCGCATCGCCTTGGGGAAGCGATGTGCGTACCACCCATATCGTAATCATGGATATGTCGGACAAAAGTAATGTTTTGTCATGCGATCCGGCTGACACCCGGCGCTCGCAGGTACCCGGGCCTGCGAGTGTGAAATTGGTTACCGATGGACGCGCAGGGGTAGGCGACCAGGCCCCTGTTGCCGAAAATATTACTGGCAGCAGTTGTTTTAAACGTGAGGGTGAGGGAGAGGGACAGCGTGGACCGTCCTCCGCAAGGAAACGTCCACGCGACCCTGCTCTGGAGGGAGGTAAGCCGGCGGATCTGTCCTCAGATGAGGAAGGTCTGCTGGCGCCGAAGCTGCCGACCGCGAGGAGAGGTCGGCAGGCTTCGAAGGGCACGGGTGCCTCGCGGCCGCGGAGGGACGCACAGGGTAGGTTTGTGCGCTCCAACCCTCAAGCGGCCAGCGAGGCAGAAAGTGACCTAGGGGTCACTACCGAAGATCCTGGTGGCGAGAGCTGTGCTTCGCTTGGGAGCACAAAGGCGGAGCTCAACGCCACCAGAAGAGAGCAGCGCAAAGCCGTCGCGGCCGACGAAGTGTCGGAGTTGGCCCGACGCGCTCGCGAGCGTCGCGCTGCTCTAGCGGCGGAAGGGGGGGAGCCATCTGCGGTGGCCCTCACCCAGATGGCCTTGGACGGGGTGGACTTGGTCCTGAAGGTTGCCACGAAATCTGGCAGCCTGAAGGGCACGTTCACCCGCGGTCTAAAAGAGGCTGCCGCGGACATTAAGGAGGCGGTTGGCGTCCTCCTCAACAGGACAGCCTCAGACGAGGTTGCGAAGTTGAGGGAGGAGAACAGCCGTCTCCGCAATGATTTGGCGGACCTCCGGCGACAAGTCGCTGCTCTGAGCGAGCAGCAGCAGCGACAGTCGCCCACTGACGCCGCATCGGTGGTGGCCCCGGCTCCCGCACTGAGGCCGGCAAGCGCTCGGACCGACGACGAGGTCGAGCGCATTGTCCGGATTTGTATGCTCCAGTGCGGGAGCATGATGAACGCTCGCTTGGAGGCGATCTCTCGGCGCCTCCCCGCAGAACCAGTCCTCCGCCCGCCCTTAGCGGCCGACACACGGCGGAAGTCTGGGGAGACGCCGACCCCGGCGCCCCGGAAGGGGAAGCCCGCAGAGGGTGGGGATAGGCCCGTGGCCAGAGCCCCACCCAGCAATCAGCCCACGACTGCCGGGTCTAAGGGTGAGACCTGGGCAAAAGTCGTGGGCCGCAAGAAGGCCCGCAAAGCCGCTAAAGCGGCATCGGCAACAGCGCGCGCTCCCGGCCAAACAGCAAAGCCGGTTGCGCGGTCTGCACGACGGACTGCCAAAGGCGGTCGCAAAGGACCGGCGGTGCGTGCTCCGCGCTCCGAGGCTGTGACGCTCACGCTGCAGCCCGGAGCCTCGGATCGAGGCGTTACGTACCAGTCGGTCATTGCCAAGGCCAAGGCCAAGATCAAATTGTCCGATCTTGGCCTCCAGTCCGTCACCGTCAGGCAGACCGCCACGGGTGCGCGGCTGTTTGAGGTGGCCGGTGCTGCGAGCGGCAGCGCCGAAAAGGCGGACGCTCTGGCCGCCAAAATGAGGGAGGTCCTCGACTCCGCCGACGTCCGGATCTCCAGGCCGGTAAAAACCGCAGAGGTGCGGATTGCCGGTCTGGACGACTCCGTGACCGCTAAGGAGGTGGAGGCGGCCGTTGCCCAAAGCGGGGAGTGTCCGCCGGACAAGGTGCGGGCCGGCGAAATACGCGCCGACGCTACCGGACTCGGGGTAACCTGGGTTCGGTGCCCTGTAGCGTCGGCGAAGAAGATCGCCTCCAGCGGCATCTTGCTGGTGGGCTGGGTTGCAGCGAGGGTCAAGCTCCTGCAACCCCGGGCTTTGCGGTGCTTCCGGTGCCTGGAGCAAGGGCACGTCCGGGCAAAATGCACCGCCGAGGTTGACCGTAGCGGCCTATGTTACCGCTGCGGTCAGCCCGGCCACAAGGCGGCCCAGTGTTCCGCCGCGCTCAACTGCAGCTTGTGTTCGGCTGCGGGGAGGCCGGCGGGACATAAAGTGGGCGGAGGAGCCTGTGGCGCGCCTGCCAGCAGGGCCAGAAAGAAGAAAAAGAAGAAGAAGAGGGGCTCTAAGCCTGCCGGGGAAACCTCGCCTCCCCCGCAGGCCAGTAGCTCCACGGCCGACTCCCGGCCCAGGACCGTTGCCGAGGGAATGGACTGTCAATAATGGCACAACTCCATTTCCTCCAGGGCAACATCAACCACTGTGCCAGAGCTCAGGATCTCCTACTCCAGAGCATGGCAGAGTGGTCGATCCAGGTGGCTGTGGTCGCCGAGCCGTACTCCGTCCCTGCCCGTGACAACTGGTTGGGGTGCGTGGACGGTTCGGTGGCCATTATTGGCGGGGCTCTAATCGAACCGTCTCGGGGCCGTGGCTGGGTTGCTGCGGTCTCGGACGGCATCGTCGTTGTGGGGGCGTATTTCTCCCCCAACAAGAGCCTCGCCGACTTCGAGGGGTTCCTTGTCGAGTTGGGCGCCGTCGTAGGGCGCTACCACCCTCGTCCCGTTCTGGTGCTCGGGGATCTCAACGCCAAGTCATCGGCGTGGGGATCTCCGGTCACTGACTCTCGGGGCGAGGTGCTGGAAGAGTGGGCGGTGACGACCGGTCTGGTCGTCCTAAATCGGGGTTCGGAATACACGTGCGTGCGACAGCGGGGCGGGTCGATAGTGGACGTGTCGTTCGCTAGCCCCTCTGTCGCTAGCCGAGTCCGCGACTGGCGTGTCGCCGTGGAGGTGGAAACGCTATCGGATCACCGATATATCCGGTTCGACGTTTCCGCCCAGACCGCGAGCGGCCGCCATCCAAGAGCCCCGATTAACGACGGCCCGCGTTGGGCGCTTACGCGCCTCGACAGGGAACTACTCGAGGAAGCTGCCCTAGTCCAGTCCTGGGCCTGGGAATCGGCGACGGACGGCCCCGTCGACGTCGAAGCGGTGGCGCTGTGGTTTCGCGGGGCGATGACGCAGATTTGCGACGCGTCTATGCCCCGTGTCCGCCGACAGACCACAAGGCGCTGCGTGTACTGGTGGACCGACGAGATCGCACGGCTGCGCATTGCGTGCGTTGCGGCTCGCCGCCAGTACACGCGGTACCGAAGGCGACGTCGACGGAATCCCGTCGAAGAAGACGCGCTGTATGAGGTGTACCGCGCGTCAAAGGAGACTCTGTGGCTGGCCATCGACGACTCCAAGTCGCGTGCCGGGGAAGAGCTGCTGGGGTCCCTGGATCGGGACCCGTGGGGGCGCCCCTACCGTTGGGTACGGGGCAAGTTGCGTCCCTGGGCGCCTCCACTGACGCAGAGCCTGCAGCCCCAGCTGCTAGAGGCGGTGGTGTCGGCCCTCTTCCCTGAGCGGTCGGGACACATTCCCCCGACGATGGCTTCACCCTCAGCCACAGACTCTCCCCAAGAGGAGAACACCGACGTCCCCGAAGTGACGCAAGCCGAGATGAGAGCGGCCGTGTCGCGACTCCGGGCGAAGAACACAGCGCCCGGACCCGACGGAGTTCCTGGCCGAGCTCTCGTCTTGGCCCTCAAGGAGTTAGAGCCCCAGCTGAGGGGGCTCTTCACGGCATGCCTCGAGCGGGGCCAGTTTCCCAGTGTGTGGAAGGAGGGGAGGCTGGTCCTGCTCAGGAAGGAGGGGCGCCCCGCGGACTCACCGTCCGCGTACCGGCCCATAGTGTTGCTCGACGAGGCGGGCAAACTTTTTGAGCGTATTATCGCAGATCGCCTCGTCGGCCACTTGTGCAGAGAGGGGCCGGACCTGGACGATAACCAGTTCGGTTTTCGTCGGGGGCGCTCCACCGTGGACGCCATCATGCGCGTGAGGGCCCTGGCGGAGGAGACAGTGTCCCGGGGTGGGGTGGTGTTGGCAGTTTCGTTGGATATATCCAACGCCTTCAACACCCTACCCTGGAGTTGTATTAGGGAGGCCCTGAAATACCATCGTGTGCCTCCCTACCTCCGCCGTACAGTAGGGGCCTACCTGGAGGGTAGGTGCGTCACCTATCGGGGACGTGACGGTGTCGGTCGGCACCTCATGTCGTGCGGTGTTCCACAGGGGTCGGTTCTGGGACCCCTCTTGTGGAACATCGGTTACGACTGGGTGCTGAGGGGCGAGCTCCCGTCGGGCGCTGACTTGACGTGTTACGCGGACGACACGCTTGTCACCGCCCGGGGGAGCTCGCACAGGGAAGCGGCGTTGATAGCCACGGCTGCGGTGTCACAGGTGGTGAACCGCATCCGGCGCCTGGGCCTGGAGGTGGCCCTGAGCAAGTCGGAGGCCATGGTGTTTCATGGCCCCCGACGCGCGCCGCCGCCGGGGTCACACATCGTGGTCGGCGGGACCCGGATAGCTGTCGAGTCCACCATGAAGTACCTGGGATTGGTGCTCGACAGCCGATGGGAATTCGGGTCTCACTTCCGGCGGCTGGCGCCCAAGCTCATGGGCGCGGCGGGCGCGCTCTCAACGCTGCTTCCCAACGTGGGGGGCCCGAGCGCCGCCTGTAGGCGGTTGTACGTGGGAATCGTGCGGTCCATGGCCCTGTATGGGGCCCCCGTGTGGGCGTATGACCTGACGGCCGGCACTCTCGCCATTCTGCGGAGACCGCAGAGGGCGATGGCCGTCAGAGTCGTCCGCGGGTACCGCACGATTTCCCACGAGGCGGCTTGCGTACTGGCCGGATCCCCGCCCTGGGACCTAGAGGCTAAAGTACTCGCGTCACTCTACAGATGGCGCGAGGAAGAGCGGGCACGGGGCTCGAGTCCGGCGCAGCAGCAGATCGCGCTGCGCCGAGAAGAGCTCCGTCAGGTCCTGGTGGCGGAATGGCGGCAAAGGCTTCAGCGCCCTGCCGCCGGCCTCGCTACCGTCGAGGCGATCCGGCCAGTACTCGACGACTGGCTCGGGAGAAGGCACGGCTCCCTGTCGTTCAGGGTGACACAGGTGCTGTCGGGGCACGGTTGCTTCGGCAAGTACCTGTGCCGCATAGGCAGGGAGCCGGACGCTCGGTGCCACCACTGCGTCCAATGCGGGGAGGACACGGCGCAACACACGCTCGCCGAGTGTACAGCTTGGGACGAGCAGCGCCGTGTCCTCACAAATGTAGTAGGAGGCGATCTGTCGCTGCCGGCCATTGTGCGTAGGATGGTCGGCGGCGCAGAGTCGTGGGACGCGGTGGTGTCCTTCTGCGAGGACGTGATGTCGCAGAAGGAGACTGCGGAACGGGAGAGGGAGATCTCCACTCCCTTCCCGGGCCGCAGAAAGCGCACCGGGCGCAGGGGAAGGGCGGATAACGCCCTTTTCCAGCCCCCCTAAATGGGTCCAGGGGCGCGGGACTTGGGGAAGTCCCCGCCCCCGATTCGACGGACCCGAGACGGAGGCGCGGGTGGGTTGTCGCCACGCGCCTCTGAGACGATGCACGGGGTGGTTAACACCTCACCACCCCGTGCACGAGGCGAGGCCCGGACGCACCGGGCCAGCACTAGCGCGGGGCTGCGGAAGAATCGGATTCCCGCGGCCCCGCGCGCAGGTGCAAGATGACACCGGGGGGTTTTAGCCGGTAGGAGTCCGGCACGCCCCTCCGCCTCTCCCCAGGCGGAGGAAGTCCATGAGGATTTCCCCCCGAAAAAAAAAAAAAAAAAAAAAAAAGGTTAGGTTAGGTTAGGTTAGGTTGCTCCCGTCGGGCGCTGACTTGACGTGTTACGCGGACGACACGCTTGTCACCGCCCGGGGGAGCTCGCACAGGGAAGCGGCGTTGATAGCCACGGCTGCGGTGTCACAGGTGGTGAACCGCATCCGGCGCCTGGGCCTGGAGGTGGCCCTGAGCAAGTCGGAGGCCATGGTGTTTCATGGCCCCCGACGCGCGCCGCCGCCGGGGTCACACATCGTGGTCGGCGGGACCCGGATAGCTGTCGAGTCCACCATGAAGTACCTGGGATTGGTGCTCGACAGCCGATGGGAATTCGGGTCCCACTTCCGGCGGCTGGCGCCCAAGCTCATGGGCGCGGCGGGCGCGCTCTCAACGCTGCTTCCCAACGTGGGGGGCCCGAGCGCCGCCTGTAGGCGGTTGTACGTGGGAATCGTGCGGTCCATGGCCCTGTATGGGGCCCCCGTGTGGGCGTATGACCTGACGGCCGGCACTCTCGCCATTCTGCGAAGACCGCAGAGGGCGATGGCCGTCAGAGTCGTCCGCGGGTACCGCACGATTTCCCACGAGGCGGCTTGTGTTCTGGCCGGATCCCCGCCCTGGGACCTAGAGGCGAAAGTACTCGCGTCGTTGTACCGATGGCGCGAGGAAGAGCGGGCACGGGGCTCGAGGCCGGCGCAGCAACAGATCGCGCTGCGCCGAGAAGAGCTCCGTCAGGTCCTGGTGGCGGAATGGCGGCAAAGGCTTCAGCGCCCTGCCGCCGGCCTCGCTACCGTCGAGGCGATCCGGCCAGTACTCGACGACTGGCTCGGGAGAAGGCACGGCTCCCTGTCGTTCAGAGTGGCGCAGGTGCTGTCGGGGCACGGTTGCTTCGGCAAGTACCTGTGCCGCATAGGCAGGGAGCCGGACGCTCGGTGCCACCACTGCGTCCAATGCGGGGAGGACACGGCGCAACACACGCTCGCCGAGTGTACAGCTTGGGACGAGCAGCGCCGTGTCCTCACAAATGTAGTAGGAGGCGATCTGTCGCTGCCGGCCATAGTGCGTAGGATGGTCGGCGGCGCAGAGTCGTGGGACGCGGTGGTGTCCTTCTGCGAGGACGTGATGTCGCAGAAGGAGACTGCGGAACGGGAGAGGGAGATCTCCACTCCCTTCCCGGGCCGCAGAAAGCGCACCGGGCGCAGGGGAAGGGCGGATAACGCCCTTTTCCAGCCCCCCTAAATGGGTCCAGGGGGCGCGGGACTTGGGGAAGTCCCCGCCCCCCGATTCGACGGACCCGAGACGGAGGCGCGGGTGGGTTGTCGCCACGCGCCTCTGAGACGATGCACGGGGTGGTTAACACCTCACCACCCCGTGCACGAGGCGAGGCCCGGGCGCACCGGGCCAGCACTAGCGCGGGGCTGCGGAAGAATCGGATTCCCGCGGTCCCGCGCGCAGGTGCAAGATGACACCGGGGGGTTTTAGCCGGTAGGAGTCCGGCACGCCCCTCCGCCTCTCCCCAGGCGGAGGAAGTCCATGAGGATTTCCCCCCGGAAAAAAAAAAAAAAAAAAAAAAAGGTTAGGTTAGGTTAGGTTAGGTTCTGAGGGGCGAGCTCCCGTCGGGCGCTGACTTGACGTGTTACGCGGACGACACGCTTGTCACCGCCCGGGGGAGCTCGCACAGGGAAGCGGCGTTGATAGCCACGGCTGCGGTTTCACAGGTGGTGAACCGCATCCGGCGCCTGGGCCTGGAGGTGGCCCTGAGCAAGTCGGAGGCCATGGTGTTTCATGGCCCCCGACGCGCGCCGCCGCCGGGGTCACACATCGTGGTCGGCGGGACCCGGATAGCTGTCGAGTCCACCATGAAGTACCTAGGATTGGTGCTCGACAGCCGATGGGAATTCGGGTCTCACTTCCGGCGGCTGGCGCCCAAGCTCATGGGCGCGGCGGGCGCGCTCTCAACGCTGCTTCCCAACGTGGGGGGCCCGAGCGCCGCCTGTAGGCGGTTATACGTGGGAATCGTGCGGTCCATGGCCCTGTATGGGGCCCCCGTGTGGGCGTATGACCTGACGGCCGGCACTCTCGCTATTCTGCGGAGACCGCAGAGGGCGATGGCCGTCAGAGTCGTCCGCGGGTACCGCACGATTTCCCACGAGGCGGCTTGTGTTCTGGCCGGATCCCCGCCCTGGGACCTAGAGGCGAAAGTACTCGCGTCGCTCTACAGATGGCGCGAGGAAGAGCGGGCACGGGGGCTCGTGGCCGGCGCAGCAGCAGATCGCGCTGCGCCGAGAAGAGCTCCGTCAGGTCCTGGTGGCGGAATGGCGGCAAAGGCTTCAGTGCCCTGCCGCCGGCCTCGCTACCGTCGAGGCGATCCGGCCAGTACTCGACGACTGGCTCGGGAGAAGGCACGGCTCCCTGTCGTTCAGAGTGACACAGGTGCTGTCGGGGCACGGTTGCTTCGGCAAGTACCTGTGCCGCATAGGCAGGGAGCCGGACGCTCGGTGCCACCACTGCGTCCAATGCGGGGAGGACACGGCGCAACACACGCTCGCCGAGTGTACAGCTTGGGACGAGCAGCGCCGTGTCCTCACAAATGTAGTAGGAGGCGACCTGTCGCTGCCGGCCATAGTACGTAGGATGGTCGGCGGCGCAGAGTCGTGGGACGCGGTGGTGTCCTTCTGCGAGGACGTGATGTCGCAGAAGGAGACTGCGGAACGGGAGAGGGAGATCTCCACTCCCTTCCCGGGCCGCAGAAAGCGCACCGGGCGCAGGGGAAGGGCGGATAACGCCCTTTTCCAGCCCCCCTAAATGGGTCCAGGGGGCGCGGGACTTGGGGAAGTCCCCGCCCCCCGATTCGACGGACCCGAGACGGAGGCGCGGGTGGGTTGTCGCCACGCGCCTCTGAGACGATGCACGGGGTGGTTAACACCTCACCACCCCGTGCACGAGGCGAGGCCCGGAAGCACCGGGCCAGCACTAGCGCGGGGCTGCGGAAGAATCGGATTCCCGCGGTCCCGCGCGCAGGTGCAAGATGACACCGGGGGGTTTTAGCCGGTAGGAGTCCGGCACGCCCCTCCGCCTCTCCCCAGGCGGAGGAAGTCCATGAGGATTTCCCCCCGACAAAAAAAAAAAAAAAAAAAAAAAAAAGGTTAGGTTAGGTTAGGTTAGGTTAGGTTGGGGTGCCTGGCAGAAAACCTCCTCGAGTGCTCAGTGTCTGCTGGTTCTCCTGTTGTCACGAGAGCTAGCAGGCGCTGGGACGGTGCACCCTGGGCGCGGGCAACAGCCTCCTCGTGGCAAGGGGGAGACTGTTGCCCGTGGCGAATTTCTGCCGGAGCGGAGGAGTCGCTCCCGAGGGCTCCCTAGATGCGCTCTGCAGCTGCAGAGTGCATGGCTAGGGGGCGAGGTGGGATAGGCCGCGGGCCACTGTACGGTCCGCGGTCTAGGGGTCACCGCGGTGTTTATGTCGCGGTGACCAAAGTGGGAAGACCGTGGGTTGCTCCTCAACCTGCGGTCGAAGGGCATCCGTGGCGAGGTCTTCGAGCCACGGTGTCGGTTAGGCTAAGTTAGTTGTAGGTAAAAAAAAAAAAAAAAAAAAAAAAAAATAAAAAAAAAAAAAAAATAAAAAAAAAAAAAAAAAAAAAAAAAATAAAAAAAATTGTAGGTTAGGATCTAGGTTAGATACCGCACAGCGGGCGGTATACCCTGCACCGGAGGCATCCGCTGGCCTCGGGAGGACCAAATACCCTCCCAAAAAGAGCGGCCGCATCGCCTTGGGGAAGCGATGTGCGTACCACCCATATCGTAATTATGAAGATGTCCGACAAAGATTGTGTTTTGTCGAGCGATCCGGCTGACACCCGGCGCTCGCAGGTATCCGGGCCTGCGAGTGTGAAATTGGTTACCGATGGACGCGCAGGGGTAGGCGACCAGGCCCCTGTTGCCGAAAATACTACTGGCAGCAGTCATTTTGAGGGTGAGGGACAGCGTGGACCATCCGCGAGGAAGCGTCCACGCGACCCTGCTTTGGGGGAAGGTGGGCCGGCGGATCTGTCCTCAGATGAGGAAGGTCTGCTGGCGCCGAAGCTGCCGACCGCGAGGAGAGGTCGGCAGGCTTCGAAGGGCACGAGTGCCTCGCGGCCGCGGAGGGACGCACAGGGTAGGTTTGTGCGCTCCAACCCTCAAGCGGCCAGCGAGGCAGAAAGTGACCTAGGGGTCACTACCGAAGATCCTGGTGGCGAGAGCTGTGCTTCGCTTGGGAGCACAAAGGCGGAGCTCAACGCCACCAGAAGAGAGCAGCGCAAAGCCGTCGCGGCCGACGAAGTGTCGGAGTTGGCCCGACGCGCTCGCGAGCGTCGCGCTGCTCTAGCGGCGGAAGGGGGGGAGCCATCCGCGGTGGCCCTCAGCCAGATGGCCTTGGACGGGGTGGACTTGGTCCTGAAGGTTGCCACTAAATCTGGCAGCCTGAAGGGCACGTTCACCCGCGGTCTGAAAGAGGCTGCCGCGGATATTAAGGAGGCGGTTGGCGTCCTCCTCAACAGGACAGCCTCAGACGAGGTTGCGAAGTTGAGGGAGGAGAACAGCCGTCTCCGTGATGATTTGGCGGACCTCCGGCGACAAGTCGCTGCTCTGAGCGAGCAGCAGCAGCGACAGTCGCCCACTGACGCCGCATCGGTGGTGACCCCGGCTCCCGCACTGAGGCCGGCAAGCGCTCGGACCGACGATGAGGTCGAGCGCATTGTCCGCATTTGTATGCTCCAGTGCGGGAGCATGATGAACGCTCGCTTGGAGGCGATCTCTCGGCGCCTCCCCGCAGAACCAGTTCTCCGCCCGCCCTTAGCGGCCGACACACGGCGGAAGGCTGGGGAGACGCCGACCCCGGCGCCCCGGAAGGGGAAGCCAGCAGAGGGTGGGGATAGGCCCGTGGCCAGAGCCCCACCCAGCGATCAGCCCACGACTGCCGGGTCTAAGGGTGAGACCTGGGCCAAAGTCGTGGGCCGCAAGAAGGCCCGCAAAGCCGCTAAAGCGGCATCGGCGGCGGCGCGCGCTCCCGGCCAAACACCAAAGCCGGTTGCGCAGCCTGCACGACGGACTGCCAAAGGCGGTCGCAAAGGACCGACGACGGTGCGTGCTCCGCGCTCCGAGGCTGTGACGCTCACGCTGCAGCCCGGAGCCTCGGAGCGAGGCGTTACGTACCAGTCGGTCATTGCCAAGGCCAAGGCCAAGATCAAATTATCGGATCTTGGCCTCCAGTCCGTCACCGTCAAGCAGACTGCCACGGGTGCGCGGCTGTTTGAGGTGGCCGGTGCTGCGAGCGGCAGCGCCGAAAAGGCGGACGCTCTGGCCGCCAAAATGAGGGAGGTCCTCGACTCCACCGACGTCCGGATCTCCAGGCCGGTAAAAACCGCAGAGGTGCGGATTGCCGGTCTGGACGACTCCGTGACCGCTAAGGAGGTGGAGGCGGCCGTTGCCCAAAGCGGAGAGTGTCCGCCGGACAAGGTGCGGGCCGGCGAAATACGCACCGACGCTACCGGACTCGGGGTAACCTGGGTTCGGTGCCCTGTAGCGTCGGCAAAGAAGATCGCCTCCAGCGGCATCTTGCTGGTGGGCTGGGTTGCAGCGAGGGTCAAACTCCTGCAACCCCGGGCTTTGCGGTGCTTCCGGTGCCTGGAGCAAGGGCACGTCCGGGCAAAATGCACCGCCGACGTCGACCGTAGCGGCCTCTGCTATCGTTGCGGTCAGCCCGGCCACAAGGCGGCCCAGTGTTCCGCCGCGCTCAACTGCAGCTTGTGTTCGGCTGCGGGGAGGCCGGCGGGACACAAAGTGGGCGGAGGAGCCTGTGGCGCGCCTGCCAGCAAGGCCAGAAAGAAAAAGAAGAAGAAGAAGAGGGGCTCCAAGCCTGCCGGGGAAACCTCGCCTCCCCCGCAGGCCAGTAGCTCCACGGCCGACTCCCGGCCCAGGACCGTTGCCGAGGGAATGGACTGCCAATAATGGCACAACTCCATTTCCTCCAGGGCAACATCAACCACTGTGCCAGAGCTCAGGATCTCCTGCTCCAGAGCATGGCAGAGTGGTCGATCCAGGTGGCTGTGGTCGCCGAGCCGTACTCCGTCCCTGCCCGTGACAACTGGTTGGGGTGCGTGGACGGTTCGGTGGCCATTATTGGCGGGGCTCTAATCGAACCGTCTCGGGGCCGTGGCTGGGTTGCTGCGGTCTCGGACGGCATCGTCGTTGTGGGGGCGTATTTCTCCCCCAACAAGAGCCTCGCCGACTTCGAGGGGTTCCTTGTCGAGTTGGGCGCCGTCGTAGGGCGCTACCACCCTCGTCCCGTTCTGGTGCTCGGGGATCTCAACGCCAAGTCATCGGCGTGGGGATCTCCGGTCACTGACTCTCGGGGCGAGGTGCTGGAAGAGTGGGCGGTGACGACCGGTCTGGTCGTCCTAAATCGGGGTTCGGAATACACGTGCGTGCGACAGCGGGGCGGGTCGATAGTGGACGTGTCGTTCGCTAGCCCCTCTGTCGCTAGCCGAGTCCGCGACTGGCGTGTCGCCGTGGAGGTGGAAACGCTATCGGATCACCGATATATCCGGTTCGACGTTTCCGCCCAGACCGCGAGCGGCCGCCATCCAAGAACCCCGATTAACGACGGCCCGCGTTGGGCGCTTACGCGCCTCGACAGGGAACTACTCGAGGAAGCTGCCCTAGTCCAGTCCTGGGCCTGGGAATCGGCGACGGACGGCCCCGTCGACGTCGAAGCGGTGGCGCTGTGGTTTCGCGGGGCGATGACGCAGATTTGCGACGCGTCTATGCCCCGTGTCCGCCGACAGACCACAAGGCGCTGCGTGTACTGGTGGACCGACGAGATCGCACGGCTGCGCATTGCGTGCGTTGCGGCTCGCCGCCAGTACACGCGGTACCGAAGACGACGTCGACGGAATCCCGTCGAAGAAGACGCGCTGTATGAGGTGTACCGCGCGTCAAAGGAGACTCTGTGGCTGGCCATCGACGACTCCAAGTCGCGTGCCGGGGAAGAGCTGCTGGGGTCCCTGGATCGGGACCCGTGGGGGCGCCCCTACCGTTGGGTACGGGGCAAGTTGCGTCCCTGGGCGCCTCCACTGACGCAGAGCCTGCAGCCTCAGCTGCTAGAGGCGGTGGTGTCGGCCCTCTTCCCTGAGCGGTCGGGACACATTCCCCCGACGATGGCTTCACCCTCAGCCACAGACTCTCCCCAAGAGGAGAGCACCGACGTCCCCGAAGTGACGCAAGCAGAGATGAGAGCGGCCGTGTCGCGACTCCGGGCGAAGAACACAGCGCCCGGACCCGACGGAGTTCCTGGCCGAGCTCTCGTCCTGGCCCTCAATGAGTTAGAGCCCCAGCTGAGGGGGCTCTTCACGGCATGCCTCGAGCGGGGCCAGTTTCCCAGTGTGTGGAAGGAGGGGAGGCTGGTCCTGCTCAGGAAGGAGGGGCGCCCTGCGGACTCGCCGTCCGCGTACCGGCCCATAGTGTTGCTCGACGAGGCGGGCAAACTTTTTGAGCGTGTTATCGCAGATCGCCTCGTCGGCCACTTGTGCAGAGAGGGGCCGGACCTGGACGACAACCAGTACGGTTTTCGCCGGGGGCGCTCCACTGTGGACGCCATCATGCGCGTGAGGGCCCTGGCGGAGGAGACAGTGTCCCGGGGTGGGGTGGTGTTGGCAGTTTCGTTGGATATATCCAACGCCTTCAACACCCTACCCTGGAGTTGTATTAGGGAGGCCCTGAAATACCATCGTGTGCCTCCCTACCTCCGCCGTACAGTAGGGGCCTACCTGGAGGGTAGGTGCGTCACCTATCGGGGACGTGACGGTGTCGGTCGGCACCTCATGTCGTGCGGTGTTCCACAGGGGTCGGTCCTGGGACCCCTCTTGTGGAACATCGGTTACGACTGGGTGCTGAGGGGCGGGCTCCCGTCGGGCGCTGACTTGACGTGTTACGCGGACGACACGCTTGTCACCGCCCGGGGGAGCTCGCACAGGGAAGCGGCGTTGATAGCCACGGCTGCGGTGTCACAGGTGGTGAACCGCATCCGGCGCCTGGGCCTGGAGGTGGCCCTGAGCAAGTCGGAGGCCATGGTGTTTCATGGCCCCCGACGCGCGCCGCCGCCGGGGTCACACATCGTGGTCGGCGGGACCCGGATAGCTGTCGAGTCCACCATGAAGTACCTGGGATTGGTGCTCGACAGCCGATGGGAATTCGGGTCCCACTTCCGGCGGCTAGCGCCCAAGCTCATGGGCGCGGCGGGCGCGCTCTCAACGCTGCTTCCCAACGTGGGGGGCCCGAGCGCCGCCTGTAGGCGGTTGTACGTGGGAGTCGTGCAGTCCATGGCCCTGTATGGGGCCCCCGTGTGGGCGTATGACCTGACGGCCGGCACTCTCGCCATTCTGCGGAGACCGCAGAGGGCGATGGCCGTCAGAGTCGTCCGCGGGTACCGCACGATTTCCCACGAGGCGGCTTGTGTTCTGGCCGGATCCCCGCCCTGGGACCTAGAGGCGAAAGTACTCGCGTCGTTGTACCGATGGCGCGAGGAAGAGCGGGCACGGGGCTCGAGGCCGGCGCAGCAGCAGATCTCGCTGCGCCGAGAAGAGCTCCGTCAGGTCCTGGTGGCGGAATGGCGGCAAAGGCTTCAGCGCCCTGCCGCCGGCCTCGCTACCGTCGAGGCGATCCGGCCAGTACTCGACGACTGGCTCGGGAGAAGGCACGGCTCCCTGTCCTTCAGAGTGACGCAGGTGCTGTCGGGGCACGGTTGCTTCGGCAAGTACCTGTGTCGCATAGGCAGGGAGCCGGACGCTCGGTGCCACCACTGCGTCCAATGCGGGGAGGACACGGCGCAACACACGCTCGCCGAGTGTGCAGCTTGGTACGAGCAGCGCCGTGTCCTCACAAATGTAGTAGGAGGCGATCTGTCGCTGCCGGCCATTGTGCGTAGGATGGTCGGCGGCGCAGAGTCGTGGGACGCGGTGGTGTCCTTCTGCGAGGACGTGATGTCGCAGAAGGAGACTGCGGAACGGGAGAGGGAGATCTCCACTCCCTTCCCGGGCCGCAGAAAGCGCACCGGGCGCAGGGGAAGGGCGGATAACGCCCTTTTCCAGCCCCCCTAAATGGGTCCAGGGGGTGCGGGACTTGGGGAAGTCCCCGCCCCCCGATTCGACGGACCCGAGACGGAGGCGCGGGTGGGTTGTCGCCACGCGCCTCTGAGACGATGCACGGGGTGGTTAACACCTCACCACCCCGTGCACGAGGCGAGGCCCGGGCACACCGGGCCAGCACTAGCGCGGGGCTGCGGAAGAATCGGATTCCCGCGGTCCCGCGCGCAGGTGCAAGATGACACCGGGGGGTTTTAGCCGGTAGGAGTCCGGCACGCCCCTCCGCCTCTCCCCAGGCGGAGGAAGTCCATGAGGATTTCCCCCCGACAAAAAAAAAAAAAAAAAAAAAGGTTAGGTTAGGTTAGGTTGGGGTGCTGATGTGCTGAGAGACCTCCCCGTGGTGCACCCTGGGCAACGGCTCCTGTTATTATGTCAGGGCCGGCTAACATCTCGCACGGAGGAAGACAACCTCCTTAAAAAATCACTAGGTGGGGCCCTACCCTAGTGGGCCGGCGACTGCGGTCGCGGGTGTGCCCGACCAGTGTCAACAGCTGGTCGGGCATAGTATACCGTAACCCGGCAAGTAACTGTCGGAACGGGGGCCGTTGCCCTTTTAAGGGCGGGGGCTGCGAGGAAGAAAACCTCTGTAAAAAATTACTAAGGTGCGCCCTTTTGGGCGGCGACGTTTTGTCGCAGACGCTCCCTCTCCCATATCTCCTCTGTTGAGGAGAGCGGGTTGAAGGGAGGAGGGCGAGTCCGGTTGGCGGCTTTTGCTGACCGGATCGCAGCCCGCCGGCGTCCTGGACGTATTCCGGGTAGCGGCGGCGGGCGGGGGTAGGAAGAGGGCGGCGGGTCCGATGTGCACTCACACTGCCTTCGGACACGGTCTTGTTAAGACCACCGCCGGCCGACCCGTAAGCCGCAGCGAGGGTCAGGGTGGACCTTACGCGGCCCGGGGGCCTTACCTTAACCGGTTGGGTCACGAGGACGGAAAACCTCTATAAAAAACCCCCAATCCTAAGCTTGGTTGCCACGGCGAGAGGATGAATGGCTGGAGGGAGTCCAGTTCCGAGTGGTATCCCCGACGAGGTACCGGTCGCCACCTCGAAGGGTTACGCTAGACTTTTCCCGGGTACAGGGGGCACTGCCCGGGAACGACACATTATTTCCCCCATACTCGTGGGATCATTTATGGATTATAACAGCAAACAAAAACCCAATGATGCAGAAGGAGGACGAGTAACTCGGTCGGCTTCCCGATCGAGTCTCGTCGAAATGATGAAGGTGACTTCGCCTCGAGTGTCACTCGAGCGCGTTGTGTTAGGCGACGAGATGGAGATAGCAGAGTCGGCTTCGTGCCGCTCTCAGTCTCGCGGCAGCTCTGAGGAGCGCAACACGCGGAAGCGTCGCAAGCGCGACGCCTCCGCCGAAGGAGTATCGGACTGCGAGAGTCTTGTGTCTCTCGCGTCCTCGACGCAGTCTTGTGGCCGTGTCTCTCACGGCCGTTTGGTTAGCGGCGAAGGGGAAGAAAGGGCAAGGCGGGAAGAACGAGCAGCCGTTCAGGACCTGCTCAGGTCCGGCCTTAAGCCCACAGACCCTTCTACGGCCAAAAGCCAGATTGACGGCAGCCTAATGGCAATCTTGGAGGTGGCGCGCACCTCCAAGAATATCAAGGGTAGCCTAATTAAGAGGCTTAAAGATGCCGTAGAAGTCATACAGGGCGGAGTCCGTGCCTTGACGAGTTCCGAGGCAATGGAGCGATTGCTGGCCGAAAACACTCGGCTCAGCAATGAGGTCAGGGAACTCAAGGGCCAAGTGGTGGCTGTCCAAAAACAGCTGGCGCCAGCCACCCTTGACTTCGAGGAGTTGAAACAGTCAATCATGGTCTCCGTCGGAACCATGATGGAGGCCAAGTTCGACTCAATAAGGGGTCGGCTCCCACCTGAGCCAATCCTGCGTCCGCCATTAGCGGCGGACAAAAGGCGAGCGGAAGAAGAAGCGTCGGGCAGTGGGTCCAAGCCTACCGCTGCCACATTCGCCAGACCGGCTCCGAGGCCTGCTCCGAGGCCTGCTCCGAAGCCTGCTACAAAGCCGGCTCCAAAGCCTACACCGGAGCCGGCCACGAAGCCTAGTGGGAAGACCCAAAAGGTGGTGAAGCCTGCCGCAGGACCGGCCTCCAAAAAGTCGGCCCCCAAAACGGCCACAACTCGCCCAACGCTAGAGCCGCAACCATCCACCTCATCAGCGGTGGAGCCGACGGCGGCAGAAGGCGAAACTTGGGCCAAAGTCGTCGGTCGAAAGAAAAAGGCCAAGAAGGCCAAGAAGGACAAGCCGGCTGCTCCAAAACCGCAGCCGGCTCCAGGACGGTCGACCTCCGCGTCGAAGAAAAGCCAAAGGAAGAGGGCGCAGAAGCAGCGTGCTGCTGCACGAAGAGCTGCCCTCGTGGTGACCATCGACGCGGAGGGCGAGGAGAAGGGCCTCACGTACGCGGACGTCCTCGCAAAGACGCGACGTGAGGTCAACTTGACCGAGATGGGGATCGACTTGGCGGTCGACCCCATCCGCATACGAAGGGGGCAGACCGGTGCGAGGGTCTTAGAGCTCCCCCGCAGTGTGAGCCAGGAAGCAGCAGACATGATGGCCGAAAAAATTCGGGCCATCTACGCTACTGGTGGGGTCAGGGTCTCTCGACCCATTAAGTGCGCGGAGCTCCGGGTTACAAACCTGGACGACTCCGTCACAAAGAAAGAGGTCGAGGACGCTGTCGCTCGCCAGGGCAAATGCGCTCCTGGCTCAGTAAAGGCGGGGGAGCTCAGACTCGGCCCGGGGGGCACATTCACGACCATTGTGAAGTGCCCCCTGACGGCGGCCCAGCTCGTCATCACCAGCGCCACCCAAAAGTTCTTGGTGGGCTGGAGCTCGGCGCGGGTCGTGCAACTTCAGGCACGACCTATGAAGTGTTTTAGGTGCCTGGTGCTGGGGCATACAAGGCCCGTGTGCGCCTGCCCGACGGACCGCAGCGGACTCTGTTACCGCTGCGGCGAGTCTGGCCACAAGGCGGCAGCCTGTACTGCCCCGGCCAGGTGCGCCATCTGCGCCGAGCTGGGCCGCAACACAGCCCACCAGATGGGCAGCCGGGGATGCGCTCCCCCGGCTCTCACTAAGCGGGTGGCGCCTATAAAGGCGCCCAAGCCCGCTGCGGCGAAACCGCAGGCCACACCCTGCGAGGAGGAGATAATGGAACACTAATGGACCAAGTCCGACCACATCTCCTCCTCCAGGGGAACCTGAACCACTGCGCCGGCGCTCAGGACCTTCTCCTGCAGACGCTGGCGCAGTGGTCCATCGACGTCGCAGTGGTGGCGGAGCCGTATTTTGTTCCCCCGCGATCAAATTGGGCGGGGGACATCAACGGCTCCGTCGCCATCATCTCTGCGACTGGACCCGGTTCCCAGCCCCTACACGTCATCCGTAGGGGCGCCGGGTACGTTGCGACGCACTGGGGCCCGTACGCAATTGCGGGGGCCTACTTCTCCCCGAACAGGGGCCTCGCCGAGTTCGAGTCATTTATGGCCGAGCTAGAGGCCCTTGTTCGTTCGTTGGCGCCGCGTCCGGTGATTGTGCTGGGCGATCTCAACGCCAAGAGCGCGGCGTGGGGGAACCCAGCCACGGACGCGCGCGGAGAGGTGTTGGAGGAGTGGGCCCTAGGGCTCGACCTGGCCCTGCTCAATAGGGGCCGGGCCCATACGTGCGTGCGTCGCAACGGAGGGTCCATCGTCGACGTGTCTTTCTGCGCCCCATCCATTGCGGGGCGTGTCAATGACTGGCACGTCGAGGAGGTGGAGACGCTGTCCGATCACAAGTATATTCGGTTCAGCGTCTCGACTCCTGGAGGTTCTGGAGGGGCTCAACCAGTCATGAGCCCCGGAACTCCACGATGGGCCCTCAAACAGCTCGACAGGGAGCTGCTGATCGAGGCGGCCATCATCGCCGATTGGTGTTCGCCACCGGCGGGCCGCTCAGTCGACACCGAGGCAGAGAGATTCCGCCGCACGCTAACTATAATATGCGATGCGGCGATGCCTCGGGTCAGGAAGCGGCGGAACCGCCGGGCGGTGTACTGGTGGTCGCCTGAGATCGCAGCTCTCCGGGAGGCGTGCCTGGAGGCGCAGCGGGTATATACCCACCACCGCTCCAGGCACGCTCGTCGAGGTAGGGACGAGGCAGCGGAGGCCCCCCTTTACAGGGCCTACCGTACGGCGAGGAGCAATCTCCGTATCGCCATCCTGGAAGCAAAAGCAACAGGGTGGCAGGAGATGCTGGAGGCTCTCGACAGGGATCCGTGGGGGCGACCGTATCTAGCGGCCCGGAACAAGCTCCGGGCCGCGGCGCCCCCGATCACGGAGACCATGGAGCCCCAGCTGCTCCGAACCGTCGTCTCGTCCCTATTCCCAGCAGGGACTGATTTCGTTCCTCCGGTGGAAAGTGCGACACAACCACCGTACGAGCCACCGGAGGAAATCAGCGAAGGAGAACTGAAGGCGTCCATTGACCGCCTACGCCCGAAGAAGACCGCCCCAGGGCCCGACGGCGTGCCGGCACAAGCGCTGGCACTGGCCCTGGGACCCCTCGAGGACCGTCTGCGGGGTCTGCTCAACTCGTGTTTAGAGTTGGGCAGATTCCCTAAAGTTTGGAAGGAAGGCAGACTGGTCCTCCTCAGAAAGGAGGGGCGTCCGGCAGATTCGCCGTCCGGTTATAGACCGATTGTCTTGCTGGACGAGGCGGGCAAGCTCTTTGAGCGAGTCATTGCTGCCCGCATCGTCCGGCACTTAGACCGGACGGGTCCGAATCTGTCGGACTGTCAATTCGGATTTCGGGCGAGGCGGTCCACATTGGACGCCTTGCAGTTGGTGAGGGAGTTCGCCACGGATGCGGCGGCGCGAGGGGGAGTGGCGTTGGCCGTCTCCCTTGACATTGCCAACGCCTTCAACTCGCTGCCGCATCAATGTATAGTAGCGGCGCTCCGATACCATGGGGTGCCGCTCTATCTCCAGCGTGTCGTGGCGGACTACCTCGCCGAACGAAGTGTCTCGTTCGCGGGGCAGAACGGCCTGCAGCGCCATCACACGGGGCGCGGTGTTCCACAGGGGTCAGTCTTAGGACCCCTCCTGTGGAACATCGGGTACGACTGGGCCCTGAGAGGGGCCCTATACCCCGGCATGCAGGTCGTCTGCTACGCGGACGACACCTTGGTTTTAACCCGGGGGACAGACCCCCGGGAATGCATGCGGATTGCGGCCTGCGGCGTCCAATTGGTCGTGGGTCGCATCCGCATGCTAGGTTTGGAAGTGGCTCTGGGGAAGACCGAAGCGCTAATGCTGCACGGTCCCCGGAGCCGGCCCCTGCCCGACTCGTGCCTGACAGTGGAGGACACTCAAATCCCGCTGTCAGGCACGATGAAGTATTTAGGTTTGGTCCTCGACGGGCGGTTGAGCTTCCGGGAGCACTTTAAGCGGCTGGCGCCAAGACTCCAGGCCGCCGCTCTCGCTCTCGGAAGACTCTTGCCGAACGTCGGGGGCCCAGACGTTGGGTGTCGCCGACTATATACAGGCGTCATAAAGTCGATGGCCCTGTACGGCGCACCCATCTGGTGCGATGCGCTCAAGCCCGAGCACCGGGCGGTTTTGCTCGGTGCGCAGCGGGTGGTGGCCAATAGGGTCGCCCGGGCGTATCGCACCGTCGGGCAGGAGGCGGCGTGTGCCCTGGCGGGGACTCCCCCCTGGGATTTGGAAGCGAGGGTGCTAGCGGACCTCTACACCCGCTGCACCTCGCTCCGGTCCCGGGGCTTGGACCCCTCGCCGGGGCAACGCGAAGCCTGGCGCGGACAAGCCCGCCTCGTCGTGTTCCGAAATTGGGAACTTCGGCTCGCAAGGCCGACGGCGGGGCGGGCGACGGTCGAGGCGATCCGCCCACATCTCCAACAGTGGGCGGAGAGGCGGTACGGAAAGCTGACGTACCGCCTCACGCAGGTGTTGACCGGACACGGGGCCTTTGGGCACTATTTGTGCCGGGTGGCTCGCAGAGAGGCCACCACAGCGTGTCACCAGTGCGGTGATCCTGACGACACCGCACTGCACACGCTGGCCCTGTGTCCGGCCTTCGATGGGCCTCGCGCCGTCCTGGTGTCTGCGCTGGGCGGAGCTGACGTCTCCGCGCTGCCGGCTGTTGTCGCAGCTGCGCTCAACAGCCGCGCGGCGTGGGACGCACTGGCCTCCTTCTGCGAGACCGTTATGTCGCAGAAGGAGGCCGCGGAGCGCGTCCGGGAAAACGATCCGGACGCGCCCCAAATACGCCGACGTCGGGTGGGGCGGCGAAGGGCCCGCGCATGAGCGTTCCCTCCCGCCCTAACCAGGGTCCGGACGGTGGCACGGGGGTGCCATCGTCCGTAGTAGAGGACCCACGACGGGGGGCCACATTCGGTGCTACGGGTGTGGTCCCAGTATCAGGCGAGGAGGCCGACGCCCTTTACACGTCGGCCTCCATCAACAATGCGAAACTGCAACCCGCCGGCTCTCAACTGGCCGGCGGATGCCCGCGGTCGGTGCATGAAGTAGTACTATGCGCTGCCATGCACCGACACAAAAAACGCGGATGACGTAGCACAGCGGTTGGGTTTAGTCAGTAAGAGTCTGACACTACCCGCGGCTCCCCCCGGAGTCGCGGGTGTCCATGAGGATTCCCCCGCTTGACCAAAAAAAAAAAAAAAAAAAAAGGGGTGCTGATGGGGTGCTGATGTGCTGAGAGACCTCCTCGTGGTGCACCCTGGGCAACGGTTCCTGTTTTTATGTCAGGGCCGGCTAACATCTCGCACGGAGGAAGACAACCTCCTTAAAAAATCACTAGGTGGGGCCCTACCCTAGTGGGCCGGCGACTGCGGTCGCGGGTGTGCCCGGCCAGTGTCAACTGCTGGTCGGGCATAGTATACCGTAACCCGGCAAGTAACTGTCGGAACGGGGGCCGTTGCCCTTTTAAGGGCGGGGGCTGCGAGGAAGAAAACCTCTGTAAAAAATTACTAAGGTGCGCCCTTTTGGGCGGCGACTTTTGTCGCAGACGCTCCCTCTCCCATATCTCCTCTGTTGAGGAGAGCGGGTTGAAGGGAGGAGGCGAGTCCGGTTGGCGGCTTTTGCTGACCGACCGCAGCCCGCCGGCGTCCTGGACGTATTCCGGGTAGCGGCGGCGGGCGGGGGTAGGAAGAGGGCGGCGGGTCCGATGTGCACTCACACTGCCTTCGGACACGGTCTTGTTAAGACCACCGCCGGCCGACCCGTAAGCCGCAGCGAGGGTCAGGGTGGACCTTACGCGGCCCGGGGGCCTTACCTTAACCGGTTGGGTCACGAGGACGGAAAACCTCTATAAAAAACCCCCAATCCTAAGCTTGGTTGCCACGGCGAGAGGATGAATGGCTGGAGGGAGTCCAGTTCCTAGTGGTATCCCCGACGAGGTACCGGTCGCCACCTCGAAGGGTTACGTTAGACTTTTCCCGGGTACAGGGGGCACTGCCCGGGAACGACGCCTGTATATCCCCCATACTCGTGGGATTTGATATGGAAGACTTTATTAAAACCAAAAACCAAAACGACGTAAGTTTAGGAGTGCGAACTCGGTCGGGCAGCCGGTCGAGTCTCGCGGATGAGTTGGTGTCGAGGTCGCCTCGTGTAGTTATCGAGCGCCTTGAGAGCGGGATGGAGGTGGCTTCTTGCCACTCCATGTCCCGCGATAGCTCTGCGGAGCGAAGCGGGCGGAAGCGCAAGAAGTGCGCTGACGCCAGCGACAGTCCTGTGGAGGACGATGACAGGGAGACCCGCCTCGTGTCAGACTGCGAGAGCGAGGTCTCCATGGCTTCTTCAGTGAGGTCCCGCGGCTCAACCACACACGGCCGCTACGTCGGACTTGGCCGACAAAGGGACCTCTACAGGAAGATGGCAGCGGAGTCGGAGCCGCCTATGAAGACTCGCGAACATGAAGAGCGAGAGGCGGCAGAGAGGCGGGATGCACGAGCGGCGGTCCGGGACATGATCAGTTCCGGCCTTAAGCCCACGAATCCCGCCGCGGCCAAGGAGCAAATAGAGGCGAACCTCCTTACCATCTTGGAGGTGGCAAAGACCTCTAAAAATATCAAGGGTAGCCTCATCCGAAAAATGAAAGATGCGGTGGATGCAATACAGGGCGGTGTTCGCGCCCTGACGAGCTCCACCGCAATCGACAGGCTGCTCTCGGAGAATGCTCGCCTCAGCAGAGAGGTCGAGGATTTAAGGGGGCAATTTGGTGCGGTCCAAAGGCAGATGGCCCCAGCTGCAACTGACTTTGAACAGTTCAGCCAGTCCATCATGCGTTCCGTAGGGACCATGATGGACGCCAAACTGGCGTCGCTGGAGGGTCGTCTGCCTCCAGAAACCAATAATGCGTCCGCCTTTGGCGGCGGACCGAAGACGTATAGCGGCGGAGGCAGCTGGCAGTGTGCCAAAGCCCGCCGCTTCAACATCGACATCTTCGGGCCTATCAAGAGGCCGGTTGTGGACAAGCCCACTGCTGGTCAGGCCCCGAAGAAGTCTAAGAAGAAAAAGAAGACGACGACGACGGCGGCGGCGACGACGGCGGCGGCGGCGACGGCGACGGCAACGGCGACGACGGCGACGGCAACGGCAACGGCGACGACGAAGAAGTGGGCCTCCAAAACGGCGCCACAGCCGGCCCAGGCTGCCACACCACAGCCGTCGACATCGGCGGCTCCGCCACCAGCGGCGGAGGGCTCTACCTGGGCCCAAGTGGTCGGCCGCAAGGCCAAGAGAAAGGCGGCCAAGAAGGCCCAGCCGGCGGTATCTCAACCGCCGCCGGCTCCCAAGAAGAAGCCAGGCTCCGCGTCGAGGACGCAGAAGAAGAGGGCGCAAAAGCAGCGTGCAGCTGCTCGCAAAGCCGCCCTCGTCCCTCACTATCGACGCGGAGGGCGAGAAGAAGGGCCTCACCTATGCTAAGGTGTTGGCTCAGGCCCGGGAAGAAGTCGACGTCTCAAAAATGGGCGTCGACTTGTCTGTCGACCGGATCATCATCCGGAGGTCGCAGACTGGCGCACGGGTGCTAGAACTGCCCAAATGCTGTCAGCCACGAGGCTGCCGACGAAATGGCTGAAAAGCTAAGGGCAGTCTACAAGGGCGATGTCAGGGTCTCCCGACCCATCAAGAGTGCGGAGCTCGGGTCTCGGACCTGGATGACTCCGTCACCAAAGCGGAGATCCTGGCCGCCGTCGCCCGACAAGGCAAATGCGCCCCTGCCACTGTATCGGCGGGGGAGCTTAGACTCGGCCCAGGGGCAAATTCACAATTATAGTGAAATGCCCCCTCACGGCAGCCCCGTTACTGATCACCAGTCCCACCAACAAATTCTTGGTGGGCTGGAGCTCGGCGCGGGTGGTTGCGCTAAAGGCACGGCCGCTAAAATGCTTCCGCTGCCTAGTCCTTGGGCACACGAGGCCTGTGTGCGCCTGTCCTACGGACCGCAGCGGCTTGTGCTACCGCTGCGGCGAGCCGGGTCACAAGGCGGCCGCCTGCTCGGCGCCGCCCAAATGTGCCATTTGCGCCGAGCTCGGCCGCAATGTGCACCACCAGATGGGCAGCCGGGGTTGTGCTCCCCCGGCTCTCACCAAGCGGCTGGCGCCAAAAAAGGTGCCCGCCGCTAACGCTACAGCGCGGGCTCAACCCTGCGAGGAGGAAGAAATGATGGAACAGTAATGGACCAAGTCCGACCACATTTCTTCCTCCAGGGGAACATCAACCACTGCGCCGGTGCTCAGGACCTCTTCCTGCAGACGCTGGCGCAGTGGTCAATCGACGTCGCAGTGGTGGCGGAGCCGTATTTCGTCCCCCCGCGAACAAATTGGGCGGGGGATATCAGCGGTTCCGTCGCCATTATATGTGCGACAGGACCCGGTTCGCAGCCCCTACAAAACATCCGTAGGGGCGCCGGGTACGTTGCGGCGCACTGGGGCCCTTACGCCATCATTGGGGTCTACTTCTCTCCGAACAGGGGTCTCGCCGAGTTCGAATCGTTCTTGGCCGATCTCGAGGCCCTTGTTCGGTCACAGGCACCGCGTCCGGTAATTCTACTCGGCGACCTCAACGCCAAAAGCACAGCGTGGGGGGAGCCGAGAACAGACCGGCGCGGGGAACTGCTGGAGGAGTGGGCCCTAGGGCTCGACCTGGCCCTACTCAATCGGGGCCGGGTCCAAACATGTGTGCGTCGCAACGGAGGGTCCATTGTCGACGTGTCTTTCTGCGCCCCATCCATTGCGGGGCGTGTCAACGATTGGCACGTCGAGGAGATCGAGACGCTGTCCGATCACAAATATATTCGGTTCAGCGTCTCCACTCCTGGAGGTCCTAGGGTTCAACGCACTTCGAACCCCGGACCCCACGATGGGCCCTCAAAAAGCTCGATCGAGAGCTGCTACTCGAGGCGGCCATCGTCACCGACTGGTTTATGCCGGCGACGAGCCGCTCAATCGACGACGGGGCAGAACAGTTTCGCCGCGCGCTCACACTTGTTTGCGACGCGGCGATGCCCCGCGTCAGGAAGCGGCCGAACCGCGAGTCGGTGTACTGGTGGTCGCCCGAGATAGCGGCTCTCCGCGAGGCGTGCCTGGCTGCGAATCGTGCATACACGCACCACCGCTCCAGGCACGCCCGTCGCGTCGATAGGGACGAGACGACCGAGGCCCTTCTCTACAGGGCCTGGAGTACGGCGAGGAGCAATCTCCGTGTCGCCCATGCTACAAGCAAAAGCGGCAGGGTGGCAGGAGATGCTGGAGGCTCTCGACAGGGATCCGTGGGGGCGACCGTATCTAGCGGCCCGGAACAAGCTCCGGGCCGCGGCGCCTCCGATCACGGAGACCATGGAGCCCCAGCTGCTCCGAGCCGTCGTCTCGTCCCTGTTCCCTGCAGGGACAGATTTCGTTCCTCCGGTGGCTGGCGTCACACAACCATCGCCAGAGCCACCGGAGGAAATCACAGAAGGTGAGATGAAGGCGTCCATTGACCGCCTACGCCCGAAGAAGACAGCCCCAGGGCCCGACGGCGTGCCAGCACAAGCGCTGGCACTGGCCCTGGGACCCCTCGAGGACCGCCTGCGGGGTCTGCTCAGCTCCTGTCTTGAGTTGGGCAGATTCCCTAAAGTCTGGAAGACAGGCAGGCTGGTCCTCATCAGGAAGGAGGGGCGTCCGGCAGATTCTCCGTCCGGCTACAGACCGATTGTCTTGCTGGACGAGGCGGGCAAGCTCTTCGAGCGCATCATCGCTGCCCGCATCGTCCGGCACCTAGACCGGACGGTCCGAATCTGTCGGACTACCAATTTGGTTTTAGGGCGAGGCGGTCTACTCTGGACGCCTTGAGGTTGGTCAGGGAGTTCGCCACTGATGCGGCGGCACGGGGGGGAATGGCGTTGGCTGTCTCGCTTGACATCGCCAACGCCTTCAACTCGCTGCCGCATCAAAACATTGAAGCGGCACTCCGATACCACGGGGTGCCGCTCTATCTACAACGAGTTGTGGCGGACTACCTGGCCGACCGAAGTATTACGTTCGCGGGGCAGAACGGCCTGCAGAGCCATCCAACGGGACGCGGTGTTCCACAGGGGTCAGTCTTAGGACCTCTCCTGTGGAACATCGGCTACGACTGGGCCCTAAGAGGGGCCCTACTCCCAGGCATGCAGGTCGTCCTGCTACGCGGACGACACACTAGTTTTTGTCCCGGGGTAAGGACCCCGGGGAATGCATGCGGCGTGCGACCTGCGGCGTCCAATTGGTCGTGGGTCGCATCCGCATGCTCGGATTGGAGGTGGCTCTGGGGAAGACCGAGGCGCTCTTTTTGCTCGGTCCCCGGAGCCGGCCCCTGCCCGACTCGTGCCTGACAGTGGAGGACACTCAAATCCCGCTGTCGGCACGATGAAGTATCTGGGCCTGGTTCTCGACGGTCGGATGTCCTTCCGGGAGCACTTCAAGCGACTGGCGCCAAGACTCATGGCGCCGCGCTAGCTCTCGGGAGGCTCCTGCCGAATGTCGGGGGCCCAGATATGGGGTGTCGCCGACTATACATGGGGGTCATAAAGTCAATGGCCCTCTACGGCGCACCCATATGGTGCGATGCGTTGACGCCTGACAACCGGGCGGTCCTGCTCGGTGTACAACGGGTAATGGCAAACAGGGCCCGCCCGGGCGTATCGCACCGTCGGGCAGGAGGCGGCGTGTGCCCTGGCGGGTACCCCGCCTTGGGATCTGGAAGCGAAGGTGCTAGCGGATCTCTACAACCGCTGCACCTCGCTCCGGTCCCGGGGCATCGAGCCCTCGCCAGGGCAACGCGAAGCCTGGCGCAGACAAGCCCCGCCTCGTCGTGTTCCGAAACTGGGAACTTCGGCTATCCAGGCCGACGGCGGGGCGGGCGACGGTCGAGGCGATCCGCCCACACCTACAACAGTGGGCGGAGAGGCGGTACGGAAAATTGACGTACCGCCTCACACAGGTGTTGACCGGACACGGGGCCTTCGGGCACTACTTGTGCCGGGTGGCCAAACGAGAGGCCACCCCAGCGTGTCATCAGTGCGGTGATCCGATGACACCGCACTGCACACGCTGGCCCTGTGTCCGGCCTTTGAAGAGCCTCGCACCGCCCTAGTGTCTGCGCTGGGCGGGACAGATGTTTCCGCGCTGCCGGCTGTTGTCGCAGCCGCGCTCAGCAGCCGCGCAGCGTGGGACGCACTGGCCTCCTTCTGCGAGACCGTTATGTCGCAGAAGGAGGCCGCGGAGCGCGTCCGGGAAAATGAACCGGACGCGCCCCAAATACGCCGACGTCGAATGGGGCGGCGAAGGGCCGCGCATGAGCGCTCCCTCCGCCCTAACTAGGGTCCGGGCGGCGGCACGGGGGTGCCGTCCGCCCAGTCAAGAGGACCCGCGACGGGGGCCACATTCGGTGCTATGGGTGTGGTCCCAATACGAGGCGACGAGGCCGACGCCCTTTACACGTCGGCCTCCATCAACAATGCGATTATGCAACCCGCCGGCTCTCAACTGGCCGGCGGACGCCCGCGGTCGGTGCATGAAGTAGTACCATGCACTGCCATGCACCGACACAAAAAACGCGGATGACGTAGCACAGCGGTTCAGGTTTAGTCAGTAAGAGTCTGACACTACCCGCGGCTCCCCCCGGGGTCGCGGGTGTCCATGAGGATTCCCCCGCTTTACCAAAAAAAAAAAAAAAAAAAAAAAAAAAAAAGGTTGGGGTGCTGATGTGCTGAGAGACCTCCTCGTGGTGCACCCTGGGCAACGGTTCCTGTTTTTATGTCAGGGCCGGCTAACGTCTCGCACGGAGGAAGACAACCTCTTGAAAAAATCACCAGGTGGGGCCCTACCCTAGTGGGCCGGCGACTGCGGTCGCGGGTGTGCCCGACCAGTGTCAACTGCTGGTCGGGCATAGTATACCGTAACCCGGCAAGTAACTGTCGGAACGGGGGCCGTTGCCCTTTTAAGGGCGGGGGCTGCGAGGAAGAAAACCTCTGTAAAAAATTACTAAGGTGCGCCCTTTTGGGCGGCGACTTTTGTCGCAGACGCTCCCTCTCCCATATCTCCTCTGTTGAGGAGAGCGGGTTGAAGGGAGGAGGGCGAGTCCGGTTGGCGGCTTTTGCTGACCGGACCGCAGCCCGCCGGCGTCCCGGACGTATTCCGGGTAGCGGCGGCGGGCGGGGGTAGGAAGAGGGCGGCGGGTCCGATGTGCACTCACACTGCCTTCGGACACGGTCTTGTTAAGACCACCGCCGGCCGACCCGTAAGCCGCAGCGAGGGTCAGGGTGGACCTTACGCGGCCCGGGGGCCTTACCTTAACCGGTTGGGTCACGAGGACGGAAAACCTCTATAAAAAACCCCCAATCCTAAGCTTGGTTGCCACGGCGAGAGGATGAATGGCTGGAGGGAGTCCAGTCCCTAGTGGTATCCCCGACGAGGTACCGGTCGCCACCTCGGAGGGTGACTCTAGACTTTTCCCGGGTACAGGGGGCACTGCCCGGGAACGACGCCTATATATCCCCCATACTCGTGGGATCTCATATGGATACTTCAACTCAATTCAAAAACCCAAACGACGTAGGAGGAGGACGTGCTACTCGATCGACCTCAAGATCGAGTCTCGTCGAAAAGATGATGGCGAGTTCGCCAAGAGTTTCGCTGGAGCGTGTCGTGATAGGCGACAGCGAAATGGAGATGGGAGAGTCGGCATCTTGCCGCTCTCAATCACGCGGCAGCTCTGCGGAGCGAAATCAGCGGAAGAGGCGTAAACGCGAAGATTCCGCTGAATCCGAAGAAGGAGAGGCACGATTCGCGTCGGACTGCGAAAGCGATGTCTCATTAGCATCGTCGACGCAGTCTCGCGGTCGTGTCACTCACGGCCAGTATATCGGTCTTGGCCGGCAAAGGGACCTATATAGGAAGCTCGCCGCGGAGTCGGCGCCTGTTGATGAGTCCCGAAAAATGAAGGAGCAGGAAGAACGTGAGAGGCGGGATGCCAGAGCGGCGGTCCGGGATATATTAAGTTCCGGCCTCAAGCCGACGGACCCGTCCTCAGCAAAGGGAAAAATTGAGGACAGCCTCATATCTATCCTGGAGGTTGCACGTTCCTCAAAAAACATTAAAGGCGGTTTCATCAAGAAACTTAGGATGCGGTGGAAACCATCCAGGGCGGAGTTCGCGCCCTCACCAGCTCCACCGCAATGGACCGCCTCATGGAGGAGAACGAGCGCCTCAGCCGAGAGCTCGTAGAGCTGAGGGGGCAGATTGGAGCCGTACAGGACCGTATGGCCCCTGCCTCCCTGGATTTGGAAGACCTTAAGCGTTCCATCATGGTGTCAGTGGGCACCATGATGGACGCCAAACTGGACGGCATCAGGGGGCGACTCCCGCCTGAACCCATTCTGCGTCCGCCACTCGCAGCGGACCGAAGACTTACAGCGGCGGCATCGGGCAGCGGGCCCAAGCCTGCTGCTTCAACATCAGCAGCTTCGGGGCCTATCAAGAGGCCGGTGGTGGACAAGCCCACTGCTGGTCAGGCCCCGAAGACGAAGAAGATGACGACGGCGGCGGCGACGGCGACGGCGACGGCGACGGCGACGGCAGCGACGGCGGCGACGGGGAAGCGGTCGACGAAGAAGAAGTCGGCCGCCAAAGCGGCGCCACAACCAACGGCCCAAACTGTTACACCGCAGCCGTCAACATCGGCGGCTCCGCCACCAGCGGCGGACGGTGCTAGTTGGGCGCAAGTGGTCGGCCGCAAACAGAAAAGGAAGGCGGCCAAGAAGGCCCAGCCGGCGGTGCCTCAACCGCAGCCGGCTCCGAAGAAGAAACGGGCTCCGCGTCAAGGACCCAAAAGAAGAGGGCACAGAAGCAACGAGCGGCTGCTCGCAAGGCCGCCGTTGTTCTGACCATTGACGCGGAGGCCGAAAAGAGAGGCGTGACCTATGCCCAAATTCTGGCAAAGGCACGCGATGAGATCGACGTAGCCGAAATGGGATCGACATGTTAGTCGACCCCATTCGGATCTGGCGGTCTCAGACAGGCGCGCGGATTATTGAGCTGCCCAAAACTGTCAGTCACGAGGCAGCCGACAAAATGGCGGACAAGCTAAGGGCCGCATTCAAGGACGGCGAAGCCAGGGTCTCCCGACCCATCAAGTGTGCGGAGCTCCGGGTGTCAGACCTGGATGACTCCGTCACCAAACAGGAGATCCTGGCCGCGGTGGCCCGTCAAGGCAAATGCGCCCCTGCCACCGTATCGGCGGGGGAGCTCAGACTCGGCCCAGGGGGCAAATATACAATTATTGTAAAGTGCCCCCTCACGGCATCCTCGTTGCTCATCACCAGCCCCACCAACAAATTCCTGGTGGGGTGGAGCTCAGCGAAGGTAGTGGCACTTAAAGCAAGGCCACTCAAATGCTTTAGGTGCCTAGTGCTAGGGCACACAAGGCCATTGTGCGCCTGTCCGACGGACCGCAGCGGATTATGCTACCGCTGCGGCGAGCCGGGTCACAAGGCGGCCGCCTGCTCGGCGCCGCCCAAATGTGCCATTTGCGCCGAGCTCGGCCGCAATGTGCACCACCAGATGGGCAGCCGGGGTTGTGCTCCCCCGGCTCTCACCAAGCGGCTGGGGCTGACGAAGAAGCCCGCCGCTAATGTCGTTGCGCGGGCTCAACCCTGCGAGGAGGAAGAAATGATGGAACGAATGGAACTTCCTGCAGACGCTGGCGCAGTGGTCAATCGACGTCGCGGTGGCGGCGGAGCCGTATTTCGTCCCCCCGCGAACAAATTGGGCGGGGGATCTCGACGGTTCCGTCGCCATTATATGCGCGACAGGACCCGGTTCGCAGCCCCTACAAACCATCCGTAGGGGCGCCGGGTACGTTGCGGCGCACTGGGGCCCATACGCCATCGTTGGGGCCTACTTCTCTCCGAACAGGGGTCTCGCCGAGTTCGAATCGTTCTTGGCCGATCTCGAGGCCCTTGTTCGGTCACAGGCACCGCGCCCGGTCATTCTACTCGGCGACCTCAACGCCAAAAGCACAGCGTGGGGGGAGCCGAGAACAGACCGGCGCGGGGAACTGCTGGAGGAGTGGGCCCTAGGGCTCGACCTGGCCCTACTCAATCGGGGCCGGGTCCAAACTTGTGTGCGTCGCAACGGAGGGTCCATTGTCGACGTGTCTTTCTGCGCCCCATCCATTGCGGGGCGTGTCAGCGATTGGCACGTCGAGGAGATCGAGACGCTGTCCGATCACAAATATATTCGGTTCAGCGTCTCCACTCCTGGAGGTCCTAGGGTTCAACGCACTACGAACCCCGGGACCCCACGATGGGCCCTCAAAAAGCTCGATCGAGAGCTGCTACTCGAGGCGGCCATCGTCACCGACTGGTTTATGCCGGCGACGAGCCGCTCAATCGACGACGGGGCAGAACAGTTTCGCCGCGCGCTCACACTTGTTTGCGACGCGGCGATGCCCCGCGTCAGGAAGCGGCCGAACCGCGAGTCGGTGTACTGGTGGTCGCCCGAGATAGCGGCTCTCCGCGAGGCGTGCCTGGCTGCGAATCGTGCATACACGCACCACCGCTCCAGGCACGCCCGTCGCGTCGATAGGGACGAGACGACCGAGGCCCTTCTCTACAGGGCCTGGAGTACGGCGAGGAGCAATCTCCGTGTCGCCATGCTGCAAGCAAAAGCGGCAGGGTGGCAGGAGATGCTGGAGGCTCTCGACAGGGATCCGTGGGGGCGACCGTATCTAGCGGCCCGGAACAAGCTCCGGGCCGCGGCGCCCCCGATCACGGAGACCATGGAGCCCCAGCTGCTCCGAGCCGTCGTCTCGTCCCTGTTCCCAGCAGGGACAGATTTCGTTCCTCCGGTGGCTGGCGTCACACAACCATCGCCAGAGCCACCGGAGGAAATCACAGAAGGTGAGATGAAGGCGTCCATTGACCGCCTACGCCCGAAGAAGACAGCCCCAGGGCCCGACGGCGTGCCAGCACAAGCGCTGGCACTGGCCCTGGGACCCCTCGAGGACCGCCTGCGGGGTCTGCTCAGCTCGTGTCTTGAGTTGGGCAGATTCCCAAAAGTCTGGAAGACAGGCAGGCTGGTCCTCATCAGGAAGGAGGGGCGTCCGGCAGATTCTCCGTCCGGCTACAGACCCATTGTCTTGCTGGACGAGGCGGGCAAGCTCTTCGAGCGCATCATCGCTGCCCGCATCGTCCGGCACCTAGACCGGACGGGTCCAAATCTGTCGGACTACCAATTTGGGTTTAGGGCGAGGCGGTCCACTCTGGACGCCTTGAAGCTGGTGAGGGGGTTCGCCGCGGATGCGGCGGCACGGGGGGGTGTGGCGTTGGCAGTCTCACTCGACATTGCCAACGCCTTCAATTCGCTGCCGCATCAGTGCATAGAGGCGGCGCTCCAATATCACGGAGTGCCGCTCTATCTGCAGCGCGTCGTGGCGGACTACCTCGCCAGCAGAAGTATTGTGTTCGCGGGGCAGAACGGCCTGCAGAGCCACGAAACGGGATGCGGTGTTCCACAGGGGTCAGTCTTAGGACCTCTCCTGTGGAACATCGGCTACGACTGGGCCCTCAGAGGGGCCCTACTCCCAGGCATGCAGGTCGTCTGCTACGCGGACGACACACTGGTTTTGTCCCGGGGTAAGGACCCCGGGGAATGCATGCGGCGTGCGACCTGCGGCGTCCAATTGGTCGTGGGTCGCATCCGCATGCTCGGATTGGAGGTGGCTCTGGGGAAGACCGAGGCGCTCTTTTTGCTCGGTCCCCGGAGCCGGCCCCTGCCCGACTCGTGCCTGACAGTGGAGGACACTCAAATCCCGCTGTCGGGCACGATGAAGTATCTGGGCCTGGTTCTCGACGGTCGGATGTCCTTCCGGGAGCACTTCAAGCGACTGGCGCCAAGACTCAATGGCGCCGCGCTAGCTCTCGGGAGGCTCCTGCCGAATGTCGGGGGCCCAGATATGGGGTGTCGCCGGCTATACATGGGGGTCATTCGATCAATGGCCCTCTACGGCGCACCCATATGGTGCGATGCGTTGACGCCTGACAACCGGGCGGTCCTGCTCGGTGTACAACGGGTAATGGCAAACAGGGCCGCCCGGGCGTATCGCACCGTCGGGCAGGAGGCGGCGTGTGCCCTGGCGGGCACCCCGCCTTGGGATCTGGAAGCGAAGGTGCTAGCGGACCTCTACAACCGCTGCACCTCGCTCCGGTCCCGGGGCATCGAGCCCTCGCCAGGGCAACGCGAAGCCTGGCGCAGACAAGCCCGCCTCGTCGTGTTCCGAAACTGGGAACTTCGGTTATCCAGGCCGACGGCGGGGCGGGCGACGGTCGAGGCGATCCGCCCACACCTACAACAGTGGGCGGAGAGGCGGTACGGAAAATTGACGTACCGCCTCACACAGGTGTTGACCGGACACGGGGCCTTCGGGCACTACTTGTGCCGGGTGGCCAAAAGAGAGGCCACCCCAGCGTGTCATCAGTGCGGTGATCCCGATGACACCGCACTGCACACGCTGGCCCTGTGTCCGGCCTTTGAAGAGCCTCGCACCGTCCTAGCGTCTGCGCTAGGACAAGGAGTCAACATCTCCGCGCTGCCGGCTGTTGTCGCAGCCGCGCTCAGCAGCCGCGCAGCGTGGGACGCACTGGTCTCCTTCTGCGAGACCGTTATGTCGCAGAAGGAGACCGCGGAGCGCGTCCGGGAAAATGAGCCGGACGCGCCCCAAATACGCCGACGTCGAGTGGGGCGGCGAGGGGCCGCGCATGAGCGCTCCCTCCCGCCCTAACTAGGGTCCGGGCGGCGGCACGGGGGTGCCGTCTGCCCAGTCAAGAGGACCCACGACGGGGGACCACATTCGGTGCTATGGGTGTGGTCCCAATACGAGGCGACGAGGCCGACGCCCTTTACACGTCGGCCTCCAACAACAATGCGAAATGCAACCCGCCGGCTCTCAACTGGCCGGCGGAAGCCCGCGGTCGGTGCATGAAGTAGTACCATGCACTGCCATGCACCGACACAAAAACGCGGATGACGTAGCACAGCGGTTCAGGTTTAGTCAGTAAGAGTCTGACACTACCCGCGGCTCCCCCCGGGGTCGCGGGTGTCCATGAGGATTCCCCCGCTTAAACAAAAAAAAAAAAAAAAAAAAAAAAAAAAAAAGGTTAGGTTAGGTTGTGCTGAGAGACCTCCCCGTGGTGCACCCTGGGCAACGGTTCCTGTTTTTATGTCAGGGCCGGCTAACATCTCGCACGGAGGAAGACAACCTCCTTAAAAAATTACTAGGTGGGGCCCTACCCTAGTGGGCCGGCGACTGCGGTCGCGGGTGTGCCCGACCAGTGTCAACTGCTGGTCGGGCATAGTATACCGTAACCCGGCAAGTAACTGTCGGAACGGGGGCTGTTGCCCTTTTAAGGGCGGGGGCTGCGAGGAAGAAAACCTCTGTAAAAAATTACTAAGGTGCGCCCTTTTGGGCGGCGACTTTTGTCGCAGACGCTCCCTCTCCCATATCTCCTCTGTTGAGGAGAGCGGGTTGAAGGGAGGAGGGCGAGTTCGGTTGGCGGCTTTTGCTGACCGGACCGCAGCCCGCCGGCGTCCTGGACGTATTCCGGGTAGCGGCGGCGGGCGGGGGTAGGAAGAGGGCGGCGGGTCCGATGTGCACTCGCACTGCCTTCGGACACGGTCTTGCTAAGACCACCGCCGGCCGACCCGTAAGCCGCAGCGAGGGTCAGGGTGGACCTTACGCGGCCCGGGGGCCTTACCTTAACCGGTTGGGTCACGAGGACGGAAAACCTCTATAAAAAACCCCCAATCCTAAGCTTGGTTGCCACGGCGAGAGGATGAATGGCTGGAGGGAGTCCAGTTCCGAGTGGTATCCCCGACGAGGTACCGGTCGCCACCTCGAAGGGTTACGTTAGACTTTTCCCGGGTACAGGGGGCACTGCCCGGGAACGACGCCTATATATCCCCCATACTCGTGGGATTTGATATGCAGAATTTCAATATAACAAACCAAAATGACGTAAGTGGAGGAGGAGAGCGGGCTACCCGATCGACCAGTCGGGCAAGTCTCGCGGAGGAGTTGGTGGCGAAGTCGCCTCGAGTTATTCTCGAGCGGCTTGCCACGAGCGGCAGCGAGATGGAGTTGGCGTCTAGCCACTCCGTTTCTCGGGAGGGCTCGAAAGAGCGAAGTCAGAGAAAGCGCCGAAAACGCGCTGATCTTAGCGCTAGCTCTGAGGAAGAAGACGCCAGGGAGACTCGCCTCGTGTCAGACTGCGAGAGCGAGGTCTCCATGGCTTCATCATCGAGGTCCCGCGGCTGTACCACACACGGCCGCTACGTCGGACTTGGCCGACAAAGGGACCTCTATAGGAAGATGGCTGCGGAGTCGGAGCCGCCTATGAAGACTCGCGAAGAAGAGCGAGAGGCAGCAGAGCGGCGAGATGCCCGAGCGGCGGTCCGGGACCTGATTAGTTCCGGACTCAAAGCGACCGATCCTTCTGCGGCCAAATCGCGGATCGACGAGAGCTTGGTGAGGATTTTGGAGGTGGCCTCCACCTCTAAAAACATAAAGGGCAGTCTGGTCAAGCGACTGAAAGATGCGGTCGAGGATATACAGGGCGGTGTTCGCGCCCTGACAAGCTCCACCGCTATTGACCGGCTGCTCGAGGAAAATGCTCGCCTCAGCAAAGAGGTCGAGGATCTTAAGGGGCAATTTGGTGCGGTCAGGAAGCAGATGGCTCCAGCCGCAACGAATTTCGACGAATTCTCGCAGTCCATCATGCGATCCGTTGGGTCCATGATGGACGCAAAGCTGGCATCTCTGGAGGGCCGACTCCCTCCAGAGCCAATTATGCGTCCGCCACTAGCGGCGGACCGAAGACGCGCGGCGGCGGAGGCAGCGGGCAGTTTGCCCAAGCCCGTCGCTTCAACATCTACATCTTCGGGGCCTATCAAGAGGCCGGTTGTGGACAAGCCCACTGCTGGTCAGGCCCCGAAGAAGTCAAAGAAGAAGAAGGCGGCGGCGGCGGCGGCGGCGGCGGCGGCGGCGGCGGCGGCGACGGCGACAGCGACGACGGCGACGGCAACGGCAACGGCGACAGCGAAGAAGTGGGCCTCCAAAGCGGCGCCACTGACATCGGCCCAGACAGCCACGCCACAGCCGTCGACATCGGCGGCTCCGCCACAAGCGGCGGAGGGCTCTACCTGGGCCCAAGTTGTAGGCCGCAAGGCGAAGAGGAAGGCGGCCAAGAAGGCCCAGCCGGCGGTATCTCAACCGCCGCCGGCTCCCAAGAAGAAGTCGGGCTCCGCGTCGAGGACCCAGAAGAAGAGGGCACAACGGCAGCGTGCAGCTGCCCGCAAAGCTGCCCTCGTCCTCACGATCGACGCGGAGGGCGAGAAAAAGGGCCTTACCTACGCTACAGTGTTGGCCCAGGCGCGGCAGGAGGTCGATGTCTCCAAAATGGGCGTCGACTTGTCTGTCGACCGCATCATCATACGGAGGTCGCAGACTGGCGCACGGGTGCTAGAGCTGCCCAAGTGCGTCAGCCACGAGGCTGCCGACGAAATGGCCGAGAAGCTAAGGGCCGTTTATAAGGGCGAAGTCAGGGTCTCCCGACCCATCAAGAGTGCGGAGCTCCGGGTCTCGGACCTGGATGACTCCGTCACCAAACAGGAGATCCTGGCCGCGGTTGCCCGTCAAGGCAAATGCGCCCCTGCCACCATATCGGCGGGGGAGCTCAGACTCGGCCCAGGGGGTAAATATACAATTATTGTAAAGTGCCCCCTCACAGCAGCCTCGTTGCTTATAACCAGCCCCACCAACAAATTTTTGGTGGGCTGGAGCTCGGCGCGGGTGGTTGCGCTAAAGGCGCGGCCGCTTAAGTGCTTCCGGTGCCAAATACTGGGGCACACCAGGCCTCTATGCGCCTGCCCAACGGACCGCAGCGGCTTGTGCTTCCGCTGCGGCGCGCCAGATCACAAGGCGGCCGCCTGCTCGGCGCCGCCCAAATGCGCAATATGCACCGAGCTCGGTCGCAATGCGCAACACCAGATGGGCAGCCGGGGTTGTGCTCCCCCGGCTCTCACCAAGCGGCTGGCGCCGAAGAAGGCGCCCGCCGCTAATGTCGCAGCGCGGGTGCAACCCCGCGAGGAGGAGGAAATGATGGAGCAGTAATGGACCAAGTCCGACCACATTTCCTCCTCCAGGGGAACTTGAACCACTGCGCCGGTGCTCAGGATCTCTTCCTGCAGACGCTGGCGCAGTGGTCAATCGACGTCGCGGTGGCGGCGGAGCCGTACTTCATCCCCCCGCGAACAAATTGGGCGGGAGATCTCAACGACTCCGTCGCCGTCATCAGCGCGACAGGGCCCGGTTCACAGCCCCTACACACCATCCGTAGGGGCGCCGGGTACGTTGCGGCGCACTGGGGCCCATATGCCATCATTGGGGTCTACTTCTCTCCGAACAGGGGTCTCGCCGAGTTCGAATCGTTCTTGGCCGATCTCGAGGCCCTTGTTCGGTCACAGGCACCGCGTCCGGTCATTCTACTCGGCGACCTCAACGCCAAAAGCACAGCGTGGGGGGAGCCGAGGTCAGACCGGCGCGGGGAACTGCTCGAGGAGTGGGCCCTAGGGCTCGACCTGGCCCTACTCAATCGGGGCCGGGTCCAAACATGTGTGCGTCGCAACGGAGGGTCCATTGTCGACGTGTCTTTCTGCGCCCCATCCATTGCGGGGCGTGTCAACGACTGGCACGTCGAGGAGATCGAGACGCTGTCCGATCACAAATATATTCGGTTCAGCGTCTCCACTCCTGGAGGTCCTAGGGTTCAACGCACTACGAACCCCGGGACCCCACGATGGGCCCTCAAAAAGCTCGATCGAGAGCTGCTACTCGAGGCGGCCATCGTCACCGACTGGTTTATGCCGGCGACGGGCCGCTCAATCGACGACGGGGCAGAACAGTTTCGCCGCGCGCTCACAATCGTATGCGACGCGGCGATGCCCCGCGTCAGGAAGCGGCCGAACCGCGAGTCGGTGTACTGGTGGTCGCCCGAGATAGCGGCTCTCCGCGAGGCGTGCCTGGCTGCGAATCGTGCATACACGCACCACCGCTCCAGGCACGCCCGTCGCGTCGATAGGGACGAGACGACTGAGGCCCTTCTCTACAGGGCCTGGAGTACGGCGAGGAGCAATCTCCGTGTCGCCATGCTGCAAGCAAAAGCGGCAGGGTGGCAGGAGATGCTGGAGGCTCTC